>LOEQ01006363.1:140407-175059 GCA_001685075.1 Bramus lutescens | reverse complement strand
ACACACACACACACACACACACTCACACTTTGTTCTTCATTGCTGAGAACCTAGGGCTTCATGGGATTTCAGTGCTTTGACTCCTGAGCAAGGACTTTATTTTTATGCTTTTCTCATAATTTTCTAAAGCATTTCCCCACTATTTAGCAATGTTTTTTTTCTTTTCTTTTTTTCTTTCCAGTATCTGTGTTTTTCTTTGTCCCCTTTTACTATACTTTCAGTAGTATTTTTACCTTATCTTGAGTTTTAGTTTTGTTTTCAACTTCGTTCTATTTAATTTTTCTGTTTTAAATACTCATACTTTTAACTTTTAGTTCTCTTCTTGCAATTGCCTGATTTTACTTTTAAACTATCTCGTTAATATGTTCTTTTATGCACACATTTTATTGTTTTATTCTTTCCTCTCCCTGACAATACTGTTCTCCATTTCTTTTTTCTTTTCATTTATTTAATCTTGATTCTACTTCAGTTTTCCTTTCTCAGCCTCCTTGTGTTTAGCTCATTCACTCAGGGTCTTCCCACTTCCCTTAAGTAATTGTAACTTTATAGCACACTGTATGCTACTTTTGATCTTTTTTTTTTTTTTGGTTTTCAGTCACTGCTTGACATGTTAGTGTGCTTTAGTCAACTTTAAGGACATTTTATGATTTGTACTTTTTACATTGTTCTTATAAACAGGGTATTTCCCCCTGAGTGATGAAGGAGGAAGAACCACAAATAAAATCAGAAGAGATTTTCAAACCAGCAGATTCACAAATCACATCACAGAAACACAAAATAAGTGAGAACACAATTCTATGACTATTGAATTCACAGGTAATGAAATAGACAAGATGCTGAATAACATTTATTAGTAAAAATAAAAGTGTACTAAAAAAGAATATTAGCAAGCATCCACTCACTTTATGACCTAGAGAAAAATGTTGGTAGCATAAATGAAAAATAAGCAAAATGTATGAGAAAATCAGAAACATATTTCTGTGAAATTATACATGTGAAAATGTCAGCAATATGGAAGAAATAATCAGCAAGGAAATTAAGACTTTGAATAAATATAGAAATGTTAGAAGTTAAAAATCAGTGAATCCAATAAAACTGTGAAAAGCATCACCAACACACTCACCAATAATGGGGTATAGACTGGCTGCTAAGACTAACAATTTAGACACAATTATTGTCTCCATAAAATATACCTCATAGTAAAGATATCTACAGACTGAGAGACCAATAATGAGAGCCAGTCTGTCAAGCAAGTTAAAGCTGAATAAAAACTGAGCAACCTGGCCTAGCTGTTTTGATATCTGATAAAGTAGACTTCAAACCAAAATTAACCAGAAAAGATAGAGAATGCCGCTACATAACATAAAGGGAATAGTTTGCCGGGAATTTGAACTATTGTGAATGTATATGGCTGAGGGCTCAGCTCCTGATTTCAGGGCAGTTGCTCATATTTCACAGAACCTGACCGAGAAAATCCCTTACATCTGTGCCCAGCAGCTTGCCTCTCAGTTAAGTTCAGATCCAGTCAAGGTAAAAACCAGGATAAGTTATCATAAGACTGTTGAATGTCAACCTGACAGAAAATCACAACCTGACAGAAAATCTTATCCATTTCCCATTCAACTTTAAAAACAATAAAGTTGTAATGCCCTTTAATATGATATGACTGTGCCTATACCCAAGACCATAGCTACCATGGTACTTCCCTCATCCCTTAATATAATATGACTCTGCATATACCTAAAACCACAGTACCATAGTACTTCCCTAATAGGTGGCAAAGTCTCTTAAGGAACCCTTATATTTTAATTGTCCCATAACTTAAGTATAATTCATAATACATATATTTGCATATATGTGTATGTATATATGTATATATATCCTAACTTCTGATATTTTCTCAAATCAATGCACATCATATGACAAACAAAAAGGAAGGAAACCCACAGATATCTGCCTAATATGTATGTATACAGGCACAAACATTTTCTTGCAAAAAGGACAGAAACATTCACTGCAGTTACAATTATCATAACTGGCCATATGGCTTCATCTGGTATTTATAACTCTCTTGTGTTAATACCCATTCTGTATTTCCTCCACTCTCAGCAAGTATTTCAGCAGGTCTTGATTCTTTACCTGGAGAGGTAACCCACATCTTCATTCCTCAAGTATTTGGTCTATTTATCATCCTGCCTAGATTGGGTTGTTGCAGGTCCCCATTTATTGTAATCAGAGGACAAGGTAACACCAAGGCCTCCCCTGAAGATTTCTTTCATTCCAGAAATACTCTTCATTGTCTTCTGTATGAGTTGTTTTTCTGTTTCTGTGATAGAACAGCTGCAAGAAAGCACTACCAGTCCAAGTTTCCAAAAGCTTTTATATTTGCCTCACAAAACAAAAGCCTGACATCTACATAGTCAGGTTGACCGCAGTACTGAACCCATTCCAGGCACCAGTTTCTGTATCCATTATTTTTTCTGTTGCTCTGATTGAATGCCCTGTTGGGAAGCAGTTTAGGGGAGAAAGGGTTTATTTTGGCATGCAGGTCCAGAGAGGACAGTGTCATGTGGGGAAGGAAAGGCAGTGAGAGCATGCAGTGACTGGTGAGCAAAAAGCAGAGAGAGAACAGGAAGTGGGGCCCAGCTCTAAAACTTCATCAGCTACCTTCAATGACAGTCTTTCTCCAGTTAGGCCCACTTTTAAAGGATTTGTAACCCTCCCAAATAGCACTGCCATCTGGGGACCAAGTATTCAAAAATATGAGCCTGTGGGCGCATTTCATAACCAATTCATAATACCTCCATTGTGGAGAAGTAAGTGAACTTGGTAGTCGAAATCAGTTACCCCTTGTAGTACTGGAACTCCTTTTTTCCATTTCTTTTTTAATTTAAAATTTTGCTTTTCATTTTTTAAATACCAACCCCAGTTCCCCCTCCCTCCCATTTTCCTACTTCCCCCCACTTACCCTTTCCAGCCCCCCATCCACCTAGAGAGGGTAAGGTCTTCCTTGGGGAGTCAACAAGGTCTGGCATACCAACTTGAGGCATTACTAAGACCCCCAATCCCCCCATCAAGGTTGAGCAACGTATCCTACCATAGGGAATGGGGTCCAAAAAAATATCTCATGCACCTGGGATAGGTCATGGTGCCCCTGTCAGGGCCCTCCCAACAGTAATCTGTCAGTCAGATAACTGCCACCCACATTCAGAGGGTCTAGTTCAGTCCAATGCAGGTTCCCCAGCTGTCATTCCATAGTCTGTGAGCTTCCACCAGCTCGGGTCAGCTGTCTCTGTGGTTTTCCCGACCATGCTCTTGATCCTCCTCGTTCATATGATCCCTCCTCCCTAGTCTGCTGACTCAGGAACATTGGGAGCCCAAAGTGGCCGAGGAAAAAAAAAATAGCTTCCAGTCCAACAGAATGTTTGTTGTGCCTCCTGGTAGAAGCAAACTTCCTTCTGGGACCAAAAGTTCTATGACAGCAAAGTATCAGGTTGTGGGAAGAGGAAGCAAAATGTCTTCTAGTGGGTCATTAGCAGTGTTGGTGAGAGGCATAATTTATATACCAGTCACTTGATTCCTGTACCTGTGAATACTGGCTAAGAATGAAATAGCACCCTATATCATCTGCTGTTTCAAAGCATGTTCTGTCTCCTGGAGAAGTCTGCCACAGCCCTCCAAACTTTTGTTACTTTATTGACACTCTGACTGTGTCTTTAGAAGTCAGCTGCTTCAGGATGATGGAGGATGGCGTAAGAACGATGAATTCCATGATTCCACTGCTGCATTTATTTAGCTGTGAAATAAATTCCTTGGTCAGAATGAATGCTGTGTAGAAGTCTACCATGACAGCAGATTAGGCATTCTTTATATCAGCCTATGGTAGTTTGGGTAGAAGCCCCTGCAAGTAGGATGGGGCAGTCTCTAACCAGAGTAAGTATGAATTGCACGGAGGACAAATGCTCTCTCCACAACTGAAGTGGTCCAGTGTACTTCCCTTGCCTCAAAGTTGCTGGCTCGTGTACTTGCAAGTAATGCTATATCAGGGATTCAGTTTTGGTATTCTGTTGGCAGACTGGGCACGCCACAGCAGTCATTGCCAGATTAGTTTTGGCAAGTGGAAGTTCATGTCATTGTTCATATTCATAATTTCCATCTCTGCCACCACAGCCATTTTTTCCATGAGTCCTTGAGTACTGACAAGGATAGAAAGGCAAAGAGGCTGACTACTATCTGCAGAATCGGTCCTATTTTATTACCTTCTGCTAAAGTTTCCTACCTGTTGATGAGCATTGACAGAAGACACATATATCTTCAAGTCCTTTGTTCGTTGGGGATATCTATCCACATATTACTTTCCCAAATGTCTCTCATCTAGTTTCCAATCATGTTATTTCCAAGTTCCTGACCTTCCAGTCAAACCACTAGGTAGAGTGCATTAATCAGAAAACCATCATACATCTGACCATTTCTCCATCCAGGCAAAATGCATGACCAAGTGCGCACCCAATGTTAAGCCCATTGTGAAAATTTCCCTTCACCAGTCCACTACTTACTGTCTACCATAATGCTGCAGTTGTTGACTTCTGGGTATTGCTTGCATAACATGTAGAGCCATCTGTAAACCAGGCCATTTTCTCCTCTTGATCAATCAACTAATACTAGGGCACACCCTGTGACACCATAGGTGTACTCTGTGGAAGGAAAGCACTATATTGAAAGTAGAAGCCGTAGGCATTTGGACAATTTCTTTGTGTAACTTGATTGGGCCTTCAGGGCCTACTCAAGCCTAATCATGTATCTACCATTTCCATATGATGATAGATGGCTGTTGCAAACATCCCATTTCTTATTTGGTGCGTCAGATAACACCCACCTTAGATTTCATGGCTTGTTGTGAAACAGACAGCTTCCACAAAGGCCCAGCAATAAGTCACATGCTATTTCTCAAGCGGAACTAGTTTTCTTCAGAAGATGCAAGGGTCTTGCTCTACAATCTCAAGAATATCGGCTATGATTCATTGATGGAATCTACCAGAGACTCCAAACAGCTTCCCTACATGCCAGCAATATCTCGAGTACCATCAGATAAATTGGATAGTATGACCCAAATGAGAGAGAAGTCTAAACAGCAGCCTGGGCTTGTTGAAGAGCTGTCTTCTTTTCTGGATTCCACTCAGATCCAGCAGCTTTTCCTGCTCACTTTTTACATGGACCAGAGCAACACACTAGCATGAGGAAGAAGCTTCCTACGAAGGCCAAACTTCTTTTTTGTTGGTGAAAGGTGCCATGTATAACACCTTAATCTTTTAGCTTCAAAGGAATGTCTCAGCTTGCTCCATACCACTAAGGCTGTAGAAGATTCACTGAAGTAGAAGACCTTTAAGTTTTGGTTGAATTTAGTTTTCATATTACGATGCCATATATTTACCAGAGTGGTAGCAGCCTCTTTCTCACTTGGTCAAATTAGTGTAATAAATCATCAATACCAAGAGCTAATATAATACCTTGTGGAAGACAGAAGATCTGTATGAACAAAGTTATGATACATGGATGGAAAATTAGTATACCCTGATGTAGAACAGTAAATAAGTACTTCTGGCATTTGTAAACTCAAAAGTTCCATACAAGTACCAGAGATATGCTAATAGATATAATAACACACAAATAGGCTTGACATTAGAAATCACATAATTAGATAAATAGACTTGAAAAAGACTGTTGTCAAAACTCAATTTCACTTTCTGATAAAATCCCTGAATAAAAAAAATAGAAGGGATATCTTTCAACACAATAAAGGACATGTATAAGAAATCTGCAGCCATATTTATTCAAAATGAAAAAACTGAAAGAATTTCCCCTAAAACCAGTGTCAAGAATAGGACACCCACTCTGTCCAATTTTCTTCAGTGTAGAACTAGGAACCATAAGTAGAGCAATAAGACAAGAAAAGGAAATACAATGGATACCATACAAAAGGAATATGTCAAATAGCATTACCACATTCTTAAGAGATCTTTATGACCCCACTAGAAAACTCTTATATGTTATAAATACATTCAATAAAGTAGCAGGATACAAAACTGACTTACAGAAATAATTGGGCTTTCTGTAGACCAATAAGGAACTAGTACAAAAATAAATCATAGAATCATAACAAAATAGCATTTACAATAGCTTTGAAATTTATAAGACATCTAAGTATAAACCTTGTCAAGTAGGTGAAAAGCTTTTACAATAGAAACTTCAAGACACTGAGTCAAAAAATTGAAGAATACAGTAGAATACAGAAAGAACTCCATATTCATAGATAGACTCAATTAATATCGTGAAAATGATTGTATTGGAAAAAGTGACATAAAGACTCAATGTAATTGTTATTAAGTTCCAATGATACTATTTTCAGAACCAAAAATATCCTAAAATTAATGTGAAAGAGAAACTTTAAACTGCCTCAAGGCAAAGGGTATTTTACACACTTCAAGGTAGAAACATAGTCAAGGACATTTTAAATAAGATTCCAGCAACACAGGCAATGATCCCAAGAATTAACAAACAGTATTGCATGACATTAAATACTTTCAACACCCAAAGAAAAACATCACCAGAAAGGAAAGCCTATAGAATAGAAATACTTTTGTAAATTGTACATCTAAAATATATTAAGAACTTCCCAGATTAAAAACCCAAGGAGGAGTGACTCAATCAACAAATGAGCTAAGAAACTGAATAGATAGTTCTAAAGTGAAACATAAATGGTCAATGAATACTAAAAGATGTTCATCATCCTTAGCCTTCAGAGAAACATAAATGAAAACTGATTTGAGATTCCATCCCATCCTAGTACGGATGGGAAAATGGTTATCATCAAGAAAACAAACCATGCTGGTGAAGAGGCAGGACAGGTAAAATCCTTCTATCACTTTGATAGGGTACAAACTGGTGTAGCCACTATAGAAGTCAGTATGAACATTTCTCAGGAAACGGAATATAGACCTGCCATATGACCTCGCTACTATGTTACTCCTGGATACCTAGCCAAAGAGTTTTAAGTCAACATACCATAGAGACAGTTGCACATTCAAGTTGTTTCTGCACTATTCACAGTAGCAGTATGGAAGCAGCCTATATACCAGCAGATGCAAGGATAGTGAAATGCATTGAATATGCACAATGGACCTCTGTTCAACTGTGAAGGAAAATGTTAAGATACCACTTACAGGAAAATGGATGATGCCACAGTCAGCGAAGTAAACCAGATCCAGAAAGTTAAATATTGCCCTTTTTTCATATACATACTCGAGATTTAAATACATACATGCACATGCATGTGTGTGTGTATGAGGGAGAGAGAGGGAGAGAGAGAGAGAGAGGAGAGAGGGAGAGGGAGAGGGAGAGAGAGAAAGGGTATGTGTAAACATAATAGAAAGCGGACTGGGAAATGGGAGAAAGGACTCTTAAGAGGTGACATGGCGGAGAGAAAAAAAGGGAAATTAATGTAATACATGTGACATGAAAGCAAGAAGCAATGAATTGGGGGCGAAGGTCACCAGTAAGAGGAGGCAATGAGGAGCAGAGAAGTCAGTAGGAAGGAGGATATTAAGAATAAAGTACAATGTATATATCTGAAAATGCCATGATAAAACACATTGCTTTATATGCCAGCTTAAAAGGGAAAAGAAAAATATTAAGGTTCTTTATCAGAAAAGATTATGATGGATGTTGATCAGAAGGCAAAAGAAGCACCTAAACAAATGTACAAGGAATCAAGCATAAACCCAAGCAAACCAAACAGAAAGTGTGAGATATACACCTAAAATGAACATCAGAAATACTGTTAAGCAGAGCTATTATTATTATTAGAAGACAGCCAATCATAAATCTAGTATGAACAGCAAGATGTTAACTAAGCACTTGGAACATTTGTAAACAAAACACTAGGGTGGTAAGGAGTACAAGAATCATGATAGAGAATGCTAAGAACAGTACAAGGATTCTTCCCTTCCTCCTAAACTCCACCTTTCCCTGACAACACATGTCCTTGGTCTTAATGAGAATGACAGGAGGAGGTAGGAGGAACCTGTGAGGAACAGACCAAACAGCTAAGCTCTGTTCTTTTCCTGCCCGTGCTCCCGGGAAAGAGCATGCCAGGCCAGCACTCTTGCTGCTTTGCCCCCACCCTGGAGAGCCATTTGGATGAAGCGTTTCTGGTTTTGTTTTTATGGTTATATCATCTTTCTCTAGAACTTACCCATTTACAAAATTCATATGGGAAGTTACTGTTGCTATCTGTGGAAACTGGTCCAGCAATAGCTGATTTTCTATTTCTTCTTAAAAACAACAACAACAAAAACCTAATGGAAGCCACACGTGTTATAGATGGATAGCAGCAATCCAGACACACCCTAACATGACATACAACACAAAAATTGCAGAATACACATTTGGGACACAAAATGTCAACAACTCTTCCAGGGCCCATGAATAGGCTTCAGCTTGAAGAGTTGTGCAATTTGGGATTAGCAGATGTTGAGCATCTGCATGTGTGACTTCATCTGAGAATTGTCACTCTGGCAGGGCCATTGTAGAGGAAATATGGTGGACACCACCGACAGGGGAGAATGATGGTTCTTTTGGTATGATGTAAATATGGAAACAGACATTTTATACTTTCTGTATTTTGTCAGTCCCTCCGTGTAATGGTTCACTCAGCTTGCAGGATGCCCAAGTTCCCTTGTCCTTTTCTCAACACAGTTTCTCTGGTCTCCTTGGCATAGGGTGACATGTCACATCATACAACTCTGTCATAGGGGACTCTTCTCTTCATTAACAGGCATTTGTCAGCATCTCTGATGCCAATGGGATCTGCAGGGCATTCACCTGTTAAATGTCTCATTAGAAGTGCGAAATGATACTTATTTTCTGGAGATGAACCCTTCCATGGCATGGAAATAATAATCAACATTGCTAAAATGATTTTAGTATATGTAGCTTTGTCACAGCTCTTCCACAAATTTTTATCTGCCGCTCTTACATCCGTACTTGATCTCGCATGTTCCCTGTGTTTCCTCATCCTTCCTCTTCTGTCTGTGCTCATTCTTGTCCTCTTTGTCCCCTTCCTTCTTTGTGCCATTCACAGAGTTACCTTAAATCTTCCAAGCTGGAAACCTCAGTGTTGCCCCTTCTTGTAGTATACTTTCTGCTCGACAGTCAGCTCTCATGGGATCAGAAGCATCTAGAATTTGAGGAAACTTCTTTGTTAAATGTAAAATTAAGTACAGGGCTTGAGAAAGGGGTAACAAAATTAATAAAAACCAAGAGACAGAAACTGGGGTTCAACTTGAAGGTCGGAAAAGCAAAACAGCCAAGCTACTACAGAAGTCTTACCTTTACCAAGGCTGCGCGACTATAAACTTAGCCTCTCTCTCCTCCCATTTTATATTCCTTCTAGTGCTGGGATTAAAGGTGTCTGACTCCCTAGGACTGTGATCAAAGCTGTGAGCCACCACTATCTGAATTTGCTTCTGCATTGATCTTGTATAGCCCAGGGTGGTCTTGAACTCACAGAGATCCATCTGACTCTGCCTCCCAAACCCTGGGATTAAAGGTGTGTGTCACCATTGCCTGATCTCTAGTGGCTTTAGCTTTGCTTCTGGTCTTAGGGCAAGATTTATTTATCAAAATATAGACAATATACCACTACAGAAAGAATTGAAGCAACTTCATGACTTGAGCTTAAATTTTATCATTTTTATTCTTGGTGTTCATTCTCTTATATAAACAAAGAAATTTCCTTATGGAAAGCATTATACTTGAAATCAATAAATTTCAATCAAAATGCAGGAAAACTTATAACAAACATCTTGTACACAAGTGTCTAACTTATGTCAGGATATTAAACATTTTTCCTCTTTTAATTTTTCTGCCACTTATAAGAAAGAAATTAATATAATAATTGTGATTAAAATCATACTTCCAGAAGTCAAATGTCATCAATTTGATTCATGGTCATAATTTTTACTGTGTGTTTGCATACTCACTCACTCACCCCACTATAGTTAAAGATTCCTCATTCATAAAGTATGGATAAATTAAAATATCTACTTGATTAAACTGGTATGTGGATTTTTAAATGATTATGTGTAAAACAGAGCAATGCTTGAATAACAAGAAATACATTGAAGGTGTATAATCATTGTCACTTTGCAAATAATAAAATGAAGGCTTTGGAGCCAGACATGTGGGTTTACACCCATAATCCACATTTGTTAGTTGGAGACTGGAGGGTCAGGAGTTCAAGGTCAACCTCCAATATGTAGCAAGTTCAAGACCAGCTTGAACTACATGAAAGCCTACTAAAAAAAAAAGTCCCCAAATTAAATAATCTATACCATTAAGAGATGGATGGATGGATGTGTAGGAAATCCAGCTTTTCTCCAGCAACCTACGGGAATTTAAGGAGGGTTTACCATGTTACTGTGGGATCAGTTGCTTTGCAAATCTTATACCAACATTCAGAGACACTACTGTGAGTAGGAAGAAAATATCTAGCAACTTGGTACTAAGGTATTTCTTTTCATTAAAATAGTTTGAAATTAAGAATAAAAGGATGCAAATAAATAGACAGTCTATTGTCAAAATGAGAAAACATTAATTGATAAGGTGACAAGCACACATGATCCTGCAGTTAAACTACAGATTTGACACCATCCTACTGAAATTGTTGCTGTCCTGTTGCAGATATAGACAAGCGATTCTGCAAGATGGTTGTGGGTGGGATCCAGAATAACTAAAAAGGACAGAAAAGAAGAACAAAAATGGAAGATTCGCATCTCAACTCTAAAACTTACTCCACGTCTGCAGGAGCATCTGCAGATGGTATGGGTGAGAAGAAATACATCCACACGAAGCAGACCTGGGAGGCCAGGGGTAGTTCTCCAGCACAGTTCTCTGGCCTTTTCCACGTTAGTGTCTTGTTCTGAAGCTTAGGAGCTAATTTCAAAGCACCTCTGCAACCCAGTGTTTCTCCATGGAGTGCCTTGCACACTTTGCCCCTCCTCGCTCTTCTCACTGTGGGTCTCCTGCCCCAGATATTTTCCCTAGCAGCCGAGCATTAGGGCTTAAGCTTGGCATCAGCCTCTGTTCCCCCAGTTCTGGGCCAAAACAAGAAGTCTGAGCATTTGTCCAGCTCTAAGACAGCGCTCAGGTTCTAGCTGTTTCTGTTCTTTACAGGAACTTGTGGGAAGACTTAAAACCCAAACCTTACTGCAGACCTTGAGCTCCTCACATATGCCTTCTTCCAGTGCTTAGAATATTTCACAGGGATTGCTAATCTTCTGTTTATTTCAATGTAACAATTCTGAGTCTCTTCATCTTTTTGTATGCATGTTTACTTGAGTTATTTCTTCAGATACTCAATTCACCTAACATTTTGTGCAACCCTTTGTACAGGCATATTTAAGATTAAATAAGTTTAGTTTTTGTCTTTTTGGAAATTTCAGTGATAATAGATAAAATTATTTTAATCAAAGGGACACAGGTATTGGCCACTAGATAAATAAGTACAAAAGTATAGGAGTGTAACCAAGAGATTAATCCTAAGTGGCAGAAGGAACAATCCTTTGTAAAATCGTTGCTATTGGTTAAGCAATGTAATACACATAAGAATACAAAATACCAACATGTTAAGGATGAGCAGTATACAGAGATTAAGTAACCCTAAGTTTATGGGGAAGTTGGAGGGGCCTGGGTTTATGTGTTTGTCACAGGAGAAAAGGCAGTTTTAGGACCACAGATTTGCAACATCTACACCATGGACAGTTTGGCCATGAGATTTGGAATTTAGAAATAATGTGGGTGAATTTCAGCTTTGCAATAAGGAGGTGGGTGCCTGGGTTTTGTGAAGACAAGGCTGCCTTTGCAGGAGAGTGGAGGAGGAAGAGCCTTCAGGCAGGCACAGTGTTGAGAGGAAGGCAGTGGTTAGATGATGTGTTCCTGGCAGTAGCAGCGACTGTGCAGATTATGAATTTACACAGGCAGAAAGCAAAAACATTAGCTACTGAACTACTGCAGAGAATTTGATGGCCAAAACATTTTAGCTGAGTTAGGTAGTGGTCTTAACATAGTCCCACTCTGAGGAAACTAAAGCGTATTTGCTTCAAATTTTTATCTGCTGGAGGGAGATGGCTAAATAGGTAGAGACACTTGTGGACTAAAATCTTGAATTTTATTTCCAAATCCCACAAGGTGGCAGGAAAGAACTGACTCTCGAGAGTTATCTTCTGACCTCCACCGGTGTGCATGTGGACACCACATACACACAAACACACTTACACACAAAGGCACAAGCTCATGCACACACACACACTAAAATGGTGATCTAATACCATACTATAATATTTTTATATGTTTCCCTCTGCACAAGAGGGATCATTATATTAAAGTGAGATCATTCTCCCAAAATCTGCTGCTAATAATGATAATTAAAAATTCTGACTTAGTTCTTTTCCCTATGACTAATATAGAGATATGTTATTGGGGATTGAATCCAATACATTATGTAAACTGGGCAAGTTCTTCAAAACTAAGCAAAATCACCAGACCATATGAATATGTATATGATGTATATATATGCATGTATAAATGTATTATATGATGTATATTTATACATATATGTATATGTAATATGTACATATATTTTTTCTTGAGGCTTTTATTTTCATGAATGTTCTGACACTCTTCCCCAGAGAAACCATATTTTCTGAAGACAATTTGCTTTTTTAATTTTATAATAGAATTTTCAAAAATACGAACAAAACAGTTTTATAATGACTCCATGGACCATTTATTCAACTTTTAAAATTAATCATTTAAGGTAAATCTGTGTCATTTATTTTCTCACATACTTTCCCTTCCTTGTATATTACTTAGAAGCAAATTCTGTTTATTGTCTTATTTGTGTGTGTGTGTGTGTGTGTGTGTGTGTCTATGTACTATGTTTTGAATCAAGGAACTAGGACATGCTGGGCAAGCGCTATGCCGCTGAGCTATATCCCAACTCATTAGTGACTATAGAAATAAGCCTAAAAAATAAGAAATCTCTTAAAGTATGTAACTATGATATTATATCCACTCAAGTTCATAACAGTTTCTAAAAACCATTCAGCATTCATCCGGTGTTCATATGATTTATCTGCAAATGGTACAGTGATTTTTATTTAAAATCTGAGTAAGGGCCCTCACTATGATTAGCTGATATATTTTTTAATCATTTGATCTATGGGCTTCATTTCCAGGCCTCTGCTTTCTCCTTTTCTTGTACATAGACTGGAAAGTTTCCCACACTTTAGGACTTTTTTCTTGTGTAGCTCTCATCGCTCGCAGCTTCGTACTGTCGTTTTACACACGTGACCAGCCTACGGTCACCTTCTGATCTGGCGTTTGAGTCCAAAACAGGAACTGTCAACAGCAGATGATTTTCCAGAACCCCCTCGTTTGATGTGATGTTCTTTGTTCCTGAGGATGTGCCCAGTTGTCACAGCATCAGAAGATGCTGCTAGTGTCCAAGGCAAAAGAGAATATTGCAGGATGACAATAAAGAAATACCCAGGCCACAGTGTCCACAGAGCTGAGTTGGAGGGACTCTGATTCAGAGGCTGAAACAGATTCTAGTTCACGTGCTGGAGCAAATCCCTACAGCAGTGCTATTATTTCTGGTTATTAGTTATTTGAAGAGCTGTTTGTGCTCACAGCCCAGAAGTGCTGCTTTGTTCGGGAGGCTGGTGTTAACATTCTAAATACATCTTTCTTCCTTTATCTGCTGGAAAAACATAAAGAGAATTTTCCTCCACTTATTCTCTAGTTACCCAAAAGGACGATTTAGTTTAAAGTATTAAAGTCTATGAAATAGCCAGCAAATGAAAAGGATTCCTCCAGCATGGCTACACGTGTCTGTGGTTTCCCTGTGAAGCACCTAGACAGGCATCCGAAGCAAGTGAGACAATGGCCGGATGGATGGTAGGATGCACAGACCTTCCCTTCCTCTCCTACCGAATGGCGAGAAGAGGATTTCTACTGAGATGCTTTCCCTCAATAACTTTAGCTGTATTTAAAGTTAATAAGCTTTTTCAATTAGAGTCACAGATATTTAGCCTTTGGACAGCACAGGGAGGAATCAGGGAGCATCTAATTACACTGGGAAAATTCTTCAGAGGCCAAGGAGATTCTTCATTCAGAGCAAATACATTCTAAGTTAGAGGAACATAGAGACAATGTTCTAAACTGTATGCAGGCTAGCTTTGTGGAAGGAACCTCTTGATACAGCAGCAAGATTGGGGAATACACACAGTAGGAAACACAGACATGATTTTTTTTTGAGACAGATGGTCTCAGTGTATATACTTGAACCCATTATACTCCTGTGTTCATCTCCCAAGCGCTGGTATTATGGGTGTAGGCCATCCCAAATTATGATGTTACTCTTTTGACCAAAGTACATCAGATGAACAACTAGAAAGCAAAGGAGATATTTTTAGGACACCAATATCCACAAAGAAGTTGTTTGTGGGGCTCCTGTTCTCCCTCTCATCCTGGGAAAGATTTTGGACATAGCTAGCTAGAATCAGTGTTTGGTTAAGGCAGGAATTGGTTCCAGAATGAATTTTCCAGTGGCTGTTTTTGGTCAAGTTCCCATTCTGGTGTTTGTCACTATAGTTCCGATGAATGAATGGTGTTAGTTGAACAGGCCTGGGGCTTGTGACCCGTTACCCCAGGACTCCACTCCTGTAGAATCATAGTCATTTCCTGGAGAAGATTCCAGTCTCCATGCAGATGCTCAAGTGGTCTCAGGTGAATTTAGGTTTTGCGGGTTTTCAATTCATTTCTACCAAATGCATTTGAATTTGTCTTTAACTTGCTAAGATACAGGTACTCAACAAAGTTATAAGTTATTTACCACAGATTTAGTGTTTTATTTTTAAACTCGAACAATTATTTCCTATTCCTAATTTTGGCAAAGTACTGTCCAGGAAGTGACCGTTGTTGAACCACAATTGTGCAGTGTCTTTCTGCGATTTTAAATTCATGACTGGATCTATCTCAAAAAGGTTGATTTATTTCAATAATTATAGCATACCATTCAGGACACGTGGGATGGGAATCTCTGTGTGACTGTGTATGGAAACACATGTATTTCATTAATACTGGAGGAGAAAATTAAAATTCCTCTCCACCTAAATGGAACCAAAGGAAATTCATGAGTTTTGAGTTTTATTAATGGTATTATTTTAGTTAGTTGCGTTAGTAAAGATATTAGAAAAGATATTTCAAGTTGCAAAAAGGAAATAGAAAACAAAATTTGAGGCGTTTGCTACAGGAAGGAAAAAGACAATTTAAGATTTTAAAATATTTTACAGAACTTGAGCATGGCTTTGTCTGACTCTTTGACAAAATTAGAAATCAAGTTTCATGTAATAGAAAAATTTTGTAAAATTGGACATAATGGCACAAACCTGAAATCTCAGCATTAGGGATGCTGAGGCAGGGGAATTACAAGTTCATGCCCAAGCTGGGCTATATAGAATGTTCCAGGCAAGCCTAGGATAAAATACTCTCCAAAAAAGTCTCAAAAAAACAAAACAAATAAGCATCAAGCAAGCAAATTCGTGTGTAAATAACTCTTTGGATGCCAGTGATGTGGCTCATCAAGTGGGTAAAGAGGCTTGTCATGAAGCTCATCTGCTTGAATTTGATTGCACAGAACCCATATTATAGAGAGCAGAAGCAGGAAGCTGTCCTCTGACCTTCATATGGGTGCATTTATGTGCATGCACTCCCTCAAATAAAATAAACATTTAAAAATTACAGGCCAGTTGATAAGTGGTCATAAGCCAATTATATGGACATTTGTGGCTCTTTCTTCTCACAGGGCTTTAAAGTATCCTTTTAAGCCATTCTCCAGGATGTAAACATGTGTGTTAAATTTTCAAAAATGTTGCAGAACATAACCTGGCAAAGACACAATTAGTTGAAAAGAAGCAGTAGCCATTAGTTGTGCATTAAAAACATATTATTGGAAATTAATTCTGTAATAATATGTTCCCATATCTAAGAGAGGAATTTTATAATATATGCCTCTAGGTGTATGAGAATTGAACTAAATACATGTGTCAACTGTAGACAAAGATGTAAAGGAAAATAGTATATTTAAATAAGCAGGGTAATATTTTACTGAACATATTAGTAAGCACTCCATAGATATTAGTTATTATTATTACATAATAAAACATATGAAAAGAATATATCATAGTTTTTTGAGTGTTTCTGAATCAGAAACTTACTTAATAATTGTCTATGAGACTATTAAACCTGTACTTCAAGTAACTTTTTTCACTGAAATCATTCCTTTTGTATTTTCTTTTGTTTTGTTTCTTAGGACATGATGCACAGCTAGTTATGGATTTTAATGGCCAGACCCTTAATACCCATGCTGTTCATAAACAAACATTCTAACTTAAACAAGCTTAAGTGTCCTTTTTTCATAAATATTATTTGCAAAAAATTAATTACTGTTTAAAGTGGACATACAAGCAGATGTGTTTCATTATGGCAGTTTCACACACACGTGTCAGGATACTTTGTCCTGCTTAAAATATCTATTGTCTTTCTATTTTGTTTTCTAAAAAAATTATTTTCCTGTTTCTCTAAGAAGTCATAGAAAGTCTGGAAATTTTGTCCATTGCTCACTGTACTGGGCCTTTTTTTCAAAGTTTATTACCATGCTATTATTTCTTTCTTTAATGGGACACAAGAAATTTAGGCACCCAGTGAGACCTGTGCTGGCTTGGTTTTGTCTTCTTGGCATGAACCTAGACATATTTGGAAATAAAGAATCTTAATTGAGAAAAATCTTTTTATAAAATTAGCCTATGGGCAAATTTGTAGGATAGTGTCTGAATTAATGATTGACATGGGTGGGCCCAACTCACTGTGGAGTGCTATCCCTGGGCAGGTGGTTCTGGGTGCTATAAGAAAGCAGGCCAAGCAAGTCCTGCAGAGCACGCTGGTGAGTAGAATTCCTCTATGGCCTCTGTTTCAGTTCCGGCCTCCAGTCCCCTTTGCTGACTTCTGCTCTGGCTTCCTTCAGTGATGGGGTGTGATCTGAGAGTTGTAAGCTGAACTAATCTTCCTTTCCTAAACTTATTTTGGTCATGACATTTTATCACAGTGAAATCCTAACTAGGGCAGTATCTTTGTTGAAAATGCACAGCAAGAGGCTTGTTGCAGCATAACTTATTATGACCTGGATCCTCAGAAAATGCAAGTAGAGTCATCCATTATGGAGCTCATAGTTGAGTGACATCTGGGCTCTGAACCAGAAAGGAAGTAGTTCAAAGTTTTGCTTTCTCCATTGACCAACACACTTTGGGACATGTCTTCCAAACTATGCACACTTTAGTGTTCCTGTATCATCAGTTTTGAGTTTCTGTTGGCTCTCATTGTTCAGCTTGTGCCTGCCTGGTCTCGCTTCCCTTCTTACCTTTCATGTGTTATCACCAGAAACATTCCTCAGCAGGCACTTTACCTTTTGTTGCGGTTGAAATGAGTGTTTGAAGACTTGGTGCCCAGTTGGTGGCACTGTTTAGGGAAGTTTAGGAGGCGGAGTCTTACTGAAAGTAGTATCTCACTGGTGGCGGGCCAGCTTTGGAGTTTTATTGTCTGGTTCTGTTCTCCTGTCTGTGTGTGGATGGAACGTGATCACTCTGCTTCCTTACTCGGCAGGCTGGCCTCACCTTTCTGCTGCCCTGCTTTCCCAAGCCTATTTTTAAGCCCCTTCTCTGTTTTGTCACTCTTTTCTCTCATAATAGAAAACTAAAACACACACACACATATACACACACATGCATGCATTCTCTCTCTCTCTCTCTCTCTCTCTCTCTNNNNCTCTCTCTCTCTCTCTCTCTCTCTCTCTCACACACACACACACACACACAAATCTTCATTTTCAAGTCTTTTTCTAGGACCCTCCCTTATCCAATAATTGGTACTGGGAGTGGTCCTTAGAAATAGAAGCAAATGGAATTTTGGAGTTGTGTGTGTTTGTCTGACAATGAGAAAGCATCACTTGAGATAGGCGCAATGATAATAGCTCCTCGAATATAGCAGCAGAAGGATTGCACAACACTTAGTGGTGTAGTGGGAGGAATGGTATAGCGGGAAGGATACTGGGAGGGAAGATGGCAGCATTTGACAAATTAACAGTGTGGGGATGGAACAAGGAAGTTCTTACATTCTTATAAGAACCAACAATTGGATAGCTGATGCTAGGCAATCAATGCATTGCAGAAATATAAATGACTGTGGGTGATTAACCTCACAAATGGGAAAAACAGAGGGTATCGTTGGCTCATTTCCTGGGACAGGAGAACAGAAAAACCAGACTTGAAACTCAGGCCCATCACTCCACTATGTTTCTTATAAGTTTTCCCAGAAACAGAGACAAACAGAATCTGGGAAAGCTGGTATCCACAGAATGAATATGTTACACAGCACAAAGCAGCAAGTACCCAAGAAGAGGCATGGGCTGCAGTGCAGTGTGCAGTTCCCCACTCTCAGCCACAGTAGGGTCCCAGCTCATGGTCCATGCTGAGGCCCTTTTCTGGACCGCCGATTCACAGCTCTTTCCAGGGGCACTTTAATAGTTGGCCATTGTATGCATGGAAAGATGAGTTATTTAGTTGCTCAAAGGTTGCAGGTAGTGGAAAGAGGAAGAAAAGCAAGAAGAAAAGTCAAAGACCTAGGTTAAGTATTGAAGGGTAATTACAGTGTCTTAGTTTAACAGATGCTAGCTTCACTGCTCTGGTTTAGATGATGCAATCTAACAGAGATACAAAAATGAGCCATACAGGGTGGATCAGAGGTTCACCAACTAGTATAGAGTACTGGAATTCATTTTGTTCAAGACTATTTCTTCCCCCACAGATTACCTACTAATAGGGCTGAAATGGAGGTGTGTGTCCAATCTGCAGCCCTCAGGTAGCATTTACCCAGCATGTCTATGAATATATCCCCAAATAAACCAGAGAACTTACTTCAAATAATATGATATTTTTGTTTCTGCTTTTTGCAACTGGACTATGAGATTTGTGAATGTGAACTTTGTAGCTGTCAATGTCACAGTGTGAAGAGTCTAGCATGACCACGTATCAGACACGTGTCACAGTGTGAAGAGTCTGGCATACCCATGTATCAGACACATGTCACAGTGTGAAGAGTCTGGCATGCCCATGTATCAGATACGTGCCACAGTGTGAAGAGTCTGGCATGCCCATGTATCAGACATGTGTCACAGTGTGAAGAGACTAGCATGCCCGTGTATCAGAAACATGTCACAGTGTGAAGAATCTGACATGCCCATGTATCAGACATGTGACACAGTGTGAAGAATCTGACATGCCCATGTATCAGACATGTGACACAGTGTGAAGAATCTGACATGCCCATGTATCAGACACGTGACACAGTGTGAAGAATCTGACATGCCCATGTATCAGACATGTGACACAGTGTGAAGAATCTGACATGCCCATGTATCAGACACGTGACACAGTGTGAAGAATCTGACATGCCCATGTATCAGACACGTGACACAGTGTGAAGAATCTGACATGCCCATGTATCAGACACGTGACACAGTGTGAAGAGTCTGGCATGCCCCTGTATCAGACACGTGACACAGTGTGAAGAGTCTGGCACACCCGTGTATCAGACACGTGCCTCTCACTTGCAGTCATTATCTTTTTCTTCTTTCCTTTTACACCCTCAAACTGGATTCTCCAGAAAGCTGGAGGAGCCCTTTGGTCAAAGAACAATACATATTGCTTTCTAAAACCTGTATGATACAGAAGGAGGATGTGAGTTTTAGAGAGCATGGAGGGTAACTTCTTGGGTCCCCAGGTTCTGAATCTGCACTGTCCACCAATTATTATTTAGTCTCTACATACCAAAGCCTTACTTATGATTCCCTTTGCAGGTTCTTCAACCCTTTTGTATCTTGGGATAACTAAATTTGCTTTGCCATCACCATCTCGATGAGTTTAATGATATGCCAAGCCCACTCCCCACTCTTCTGTTCATTTTCAGTCATGATCAGGAATCACAGACACCTAGAGAGGTCCTATCAGTTTGTAGAAATAACATAGCTTTGGGACCCTGGGCACAGATAGGGTATGTGGTAGAACTGGGCACAAACATCGGTCCTTATTCTCTTGTTGAAAAGTTTCTACTTGATCACTTTTGACACTGACATGCTTTGCCTCCCAGTTCCACCACCAGTGGCAGCAAGAAAGGCAACAAGTGCTCGTTCCTCTAAAATTGTCTCTGATGTCCTCTTTTAGTCATGATACTACCACAACTGCTCTTAGAACCTCTGAAACCAGGCCCTTTTCCTGTCTGCCTATTCCCCTTTCCATTTTCATTATATTTTCCTTCTCCCTTTCCTTGTCTTGATACCTTTTTCTTGTCCCCCTTTTTCTTCCCCATCATTTGTATTTGTGTCTATGCTATTTGTTTATTAGTTGTTCTGTCTCATGAGTCCTAGCCTGGCCTTGAACTCACTCTACATATTTCGAACTCTTCAAGCCCTAGCTTCCACGCCCCAAGTTCTGCGATTACAGATGAGCGACACCTCACCTGGATCCATCTTTCTTGTTCTTCTCCTTTGCTCAAGGCTCAGAACTGATCTTTAAAATGAACTGCTTTAAACAGACTTGCGCTCAGCCTCTCCAGCTTCTCCTACGTAGTCCTTTCCCATGTATGGATTTACATATTATTTATTGAGCTGTCTTCACAATTGTGACTCGGTTGGTGCATTAAGATCCCCCTAGATGGATGTGCAGTAATTTGTCAAGCATTCATCTCTTGCTGGACATTTAGGGTTTTTCCAATGTTTTGTGATTATAAATAATGTTGCAAAAATGTTCATTGCTTCTCCCCTTGCCTTCTGTATGTCATTTCCTTAGCGTGCATTCCCATGAGTGAGATAACTGCTTAAACTGTAAACATTTTACTTAAACAAGTCCAATAAGGAAGAACACATTCTGCAGACTTGAAAAAGTGAACCAAGTGTCTGAAAAATACCAACTGATGGATGTTAAATCTTTGCATCATTTGCTTTCATGGAAAATAAAGGCGAAAATTCCTCTCCAACAACAGAATCCGGTGAATTCACATCAGCTACATAGGCACTACTAATGGGCTGACAAACAGACTTTAGCCGCAGGCCTGCGGAACAGCACAACAGAAATGATCTTGCCCTTGGGTTCAGTACAACATCCAACTCCATTATCGCTTTCCAAGCAAATAGCCCTTGCCATCTCTAGCTACAGCTGTGGGAAACCAACAGTGTCCACTTGGCAGTGAACCACATACCAAAGACTTGCTCAATTATTATCCAGAAATAAAACTTCAATCACTTTTCTTGGCTAACTAAATGTAAGGTACTTTTCATATAGCAAAGGGTAAAATAATGCTTTCTAAGCAAGTTTTGGCTTCAAATATCAGAATTTTATCACAGAGGGCGTTTTGATGGCCTTAACACATAACTGAATCCACAGAATTCTCTTCTCCATCTTTGCCTTTCTATGGTTTTTTGGCAGTCAGGAAGTATTCACCTCAAGGCAAATTCCTTCCTTCCGTTCCCATTTCCCGAAGGGAGACATCTTTCACAATAGTTACACTACAGTGATATTTGTTTCACTTCAACAAAAATTTATTGAGTGTGTATGTGGCAAAGCATATGGAAAGAATATGGGCTTGAGTATCACGCTGACTTGCTCTGTAGCCAAAGAAATTTATGTATTTTTGCTAAACTCCAATGCCTTCATCTATTAAATGAAACAAATAATTCTTTTTACAAAGTGAACATAAAGCAGAAATAATGTAAATGAGAAAAATGTCCTGTATACAATAGGCACTCAATAAATGCCAATTATTTTTGCTGGCATCTAAGTAGAATAATGAAATGAAAAGTGAGAATTATTTTTAGGAGTCTACAGAATTATAGACAAGTATAAACGTAATTAGGATACCATACAGTTTGTGACAAATACCACAGAAGAGAATTAGAGCCTCAAAGGAAGGGCCAAAGAGAAAGACTTATGTCAGAATGAGGTAGTGATACAAACCGAAAAGCAGCCTGGATCTGGCTTCCAAGTCCTAGATTCTGCTAAATCCACTGAGTATGTCATCTGGTATTGAAAAGGTGAGTTAATATTCCCTCTTCACAAAGCTGAAAATCCACACTTGCCTGTAATGCTAACAATCAGAAGACAAAGGCAGGAGGAACACCGTAAGCTCTAGGCCATCCTGGTTACATGGTGAGTTCCAGGCCAGCCACAACAGTAAAGTCTGTCAGAGACAAATACAAAGTAACTAGAGGATGCCTGGCACGTTTTGTCATTTCCGCTTCCTTTATACATGTTGGTGGTTTTACTTATGACGGCTGTGAATTAAGTCATCTTAGAAACTCTATGGAGTTAGGGCATTAGGAAAGAGAACTCAGGGAATGGGCTGAGTACTGAATACAGAATGGGAATATTGGTGGAGATAGCTTACGCAAAGCTCTGTGAACAGAATGTGTACCACAGGAATATGTAAGGAATATGTAATGTAAGGAATAAAGTGAGTGGGAGTCTTTGGGGAGACTTGGCACAGATGTATTGGCATTTGATTTGAGATCGTGTTCAGCTCTTGGAGATATTCAAAATGGAAATAAAAGCACTCATAGCTCACACAACAAATTTTAGAAGTGAAATCTCAGAGTGGCACAGAAATGCTCACTCTGGAGTATTTATTGAGAAAGGCTATACACCATACTTCCCATATCCAAAGGTTGAGTCCAAAAGATATTCTAATTTGAAACTTACTGTGGTAGCCTCAATAGCAGCCTCAGAAGGTGTTCACATCCGAATGCCCACGTTGTGTTGTCTCAGGGCACGAAAGAAGGAGGGAGAGTTCTGGGCATTGTTAAGGACTTCAGGATGCAAGCGTTGTTCTTGTGGGTCTAGTGTATTCAGACAAGCACTGGTCAGAGGAAGCCTCAGTGGATGGTAGCGTACAGGATGTGCAGCTGAAGGCAGAGGGGCGTGGAACTGAGGAGTGCAGAAAGGACAAGCTCGTGATTCTCCGAAGGGCCTCTGTGAAAAATGACAAAACTTTCAGTTTTACGATTTCTGGCCTTTAGAACAATAGCAGAATCCATTTGTTCTGCAAGCCATTCAGTTTGTGGAACAATACAGATCAGCCATTGAAAACTAATATAAGACTCTTTCCTGCCTATTGCTTTAACTTATTTTTTTTTTGTTCTGTCATCAAGCCACATAGATAAAGAGACCTAAATTTTTCTTCTGGAATTTCTTTGGGAAACAATGACTATCATCTAGCCAAAACATCTTAAATCTTATTAAAAAAGACTGTTTAGAAAATTTTAAATATTAATTGTTCAAAATAGTGAGATTAAATATGGATTTCTTCCACCCCATGGTGTGTGTGTATGTGTGTGTGTGTGTGTGTGTGTGTGTGCGATGTACTTTGATCCTATTACTCCTCAAATACCCCCTAGAG
Organism: Bramus lutescens; assembly: GCA_001685075.1. NCBI lineage: Eukaryota > Metazoa > Chordata > Mammalia > Rodentia > Cricetidae > Bramus > Bramus lutescens. Next base: position 151,440 of record LOEQ01006363.1, on the reverse strand, counting down.
TTAGATTTGATATTAAACAGAACCCAGAATCAGTCTGCACAGTTTTTTGCCTACTCGGTTTTGTGTAGCTTGCACCCTGAGTCAGAGAGTCTACGGATTGTTAACTAAAATACTCTCCCATTAGGACTTGGAGAAGTTCCCCCAGTCAGAAAGTGAGATTCCAAATGCAAGGCTCTCTGCATTCTCCCATCCTGCAGACACAGGATGTCTGTAGGACTTTCCTTGTTGTTGTTATTAAGTGTTCGATTTGGCCTTTGTTCAGCCTGGAGGAAAGACAAACCAGTAACTTCCAGCACAGTTAAAACTACAAGAAACTGGGAGTGAAAAAAACACATTACAAATAAGACACTTTAAGAACTTAGCAGAATTCAGTGGTCAGACTATGTGTTTCTGTCCCCTATGACTTCAGCCAGAAAACATTGGAACCAGGTTCTTCTACTGCGCATACCTCACAGGTAAGGGCTGTCTGAGCTTTAATTTGCCATTTGATTCGCCCCAGGATTTTCAGGTGCTTCATGAGGTGTGAAGTACAGAGTGAACCTCAGTTCTTGATTGTCAGCCATTGGACAATGGCCACAATATTATTAAACTATCAAGCATGCTGGGTCTGAACCAGAAAATTTAATTTTCTTTACTGCAGGGACTAATCAACTTCCATAGACTGGAGGACCTAAAGAAATGATTTTTCTCTGCAAAAAGCCTCTCCCTTCAGACTTCAGAGAGCTAATTTTAGTTTTGCCTGTCCTCCGGGTTGCAAATGCTGATAGAAGTTCAACTTGATGCAAAGCAGATAAAAGGTGGAGCTCATATGAATACAATCTGCGACATAAACTGAAGAAAGACGAAAGCTTCAGGGCCCTCGGGGACACCTCGGTGAATGTCTGAAGGTTTCACTATAGGCAACGTGGTTGTACTTGCTAATAAAATATATTTTTACATACTATAGCTACCAGAGAGTGTGCCCAGTCCTTCTTGCTGTCTTCATGAGGATTTCTCTCAACCTTCAACACATTGCCTTTCTAGGTATATTTTTATTTTTGGTGCTTTTTCAGCTACCTCTCTTTTCCTGTCCCACCTATAGCCCTAAATTAGGGTTTAGAATGGGTGATCCTGAAGGAAGGAAAGAAGAATTGCCATCTCTAATGCCTCTGTTGTCATAGGGCACCACGGTCCCAAATGTGTTGGGGTCTTTAGTTTAAGCCTGTTATGAACTACCAGTCTTCTAAAAGATTATCTAACATCCTATTAATCAGTATTTTAATAATAAAAAGAATGTATATTTCCAAACATTCTGTTATCTCAATTATATTTCAAATTTAGTTATAATTGATACATAAACAAGTTAAAATAAGTTTATAAATACAAAGTGCTTCCCTAATTTTCATGTCAACTTTGCTAAGCAGCCAAACCAATCCTGTCTATTATTTCACAGTTAACATACATGTTACCACAGTGCTTATCTGACTGTTTCCTTTAAACTTAGGAAAAATAAGGCAGACCCTAAAAGTGAGAAAGAAAATGCTTGTGTTTGACCACCAAAAATCAGCTAGCAGAACAAGGGATTCCACATGGCATTGATTGATCCCAAGCTGATGCAATCAACGTGGAATAATAAGGTGGAATTGACCGACTCTTGAGGTGGAAAAACTTTTGATTATGCGGATTACACGATCAGAAGCAGCAAATCCGTGTGGCTAGAAGCCAAGCGACAATTGTAGGAAGGGTACAGTATCTCTAGATACTCAAGGATGAACTCAGGGTGACATCAAAGGAATGACTTTCAACCAGGGCCCAGAATTGATTTGATTGCCTTGGGGCACAAATTATTTGGCATAACACCAGAGATTTGGGGTAAATTCCAAGTACTTAGATGGGTGACCCAAGACTTAGGGCTGCTTAATTTGCAACTATCATTAAGGAAACAATTAAATTATGAGCGAAGAGGAGAGCCAGCAGTGTGTACCAGGGACCTCCTGGGAGCTGTAGGGCTCGAGGGGCTGCCTGGAAGACTAAACGTAAATTTTGATAATTTCTATTGAAACATATAATCAAGTTTCTGCACAACCAATTTCTAAATGAACTTTTCAAAGCAATCTATGTTTTTACGATGTCCTACTTAAATGGGAGGAAAAAAACTTAAGTCTTCATTAATGTAACTACACTTTCTCCCAGTGGAGTGCAGAGTTGGTTCTGACTAAAGACTGAAATGCCTATTTATCAGACCATCTTCCCAGAGTTGAACAATTCATATAGAGTCTCTATCTCTACCTGGAAAGCTTCATGGTAAGTATTGAAATGGCATTGGAAGTACATTACTGCCTTTGTATTTTAGTAGGAAAGACACTAGTGTGTATCTACCTACCTGACACCCCTCTATCCTTCTTCCTTCCCCACTTGGAAAAAATGCCAGGATTTTTTTTGTTGTTGTTTGTTTGTTTTGTTTTTAAGTAGCAATGTTCACAGTTCTAGAAAGTAGTCTATGCTTGTTGGTAGTGAATCATATGTAACCCTCTCCCCTCTCTTGGTTATTGATGTAGGCAGGACTATGACAGGCAAATGGAATAAATGGAGAACTGTGAAGGCAAAGTTTTTCGTTTTCTATTATCACTCTCAACTCTCCTGTTTGTGATGGGCTCCCCAAAGCTGATGTACACATCAGCAGTTATTGCAAGATCCCGGGAGCAGAACACAGCATCTCGCTGAAGACTATAGATCCTCGGAAGAGGGGGCTCTTATCATTAATCTCCACACACAACCAGGAAGTGATTTCTTCTGGCTTTCTTGTTCTGGGAGTTGATAAATATGTTTAAACTCGGTGCCAGTCTAACACTGCAGGTATAAGCAGTTCTGTGCTCATTCTGTGAATAGGCAGACGTGGATTGTTCAACCTTAAAGCCAGAGTGGAGATGACCCTTAACTTTCGTCCACCTCTCTGTTCTCTCCTAGTCTCACCTTTCCCATTTCCTTCACTTAGATTGCAAAAACAGAGCAAAAAGAATGAAAACAGAGAGGTGATTTAACTTTAAACAACTTATTTGTATTTTGCTATATGTACATCCCAAAGTAGTGAATGATGTCTTCAATAGGCTCATTTTAACTTTTTCTTGTCAACACTCATCATGGAACTTCGACCCCTCAAAAATGCGAGAAAGCAGATTGAAGAGCTAAAGAACTTCACTGATCACCCAAAGAATGTTTTCTGAAGTTTGAGCCATGGCAGTCTTTCTTTTGTAAAATTTACCTAAATTCCAGGGAGTAAACTGTTGGGTTCAAGATAGTCTGAAGGTGAAAGACTCAAAGTCCATCCTGATATTTGGAAATTTAGTAAACAGGCAGGAAGCAAAGGCATGGGCATAGAGTAGATTTCTACTCACTCAAATTTCCTCAACATGCTCTATTTTGTGCTTTCTCAATCTGGTCAGTTTTCAAGCTTGTGTTGAATGAAATCGAGACATTTTGATAGTGTTTATTTATAAAGATGTAATCTCAATTATCCTCCAAAACATGTGCATGTGTGTGTGAGAGATCATTCATTGTGTGTCTTCCAGTTGTAGCAACTGTTGTATTGACATTAATTTGTGCTCAGTTTAACCCTAAGCAGAATTCCACTGAGAATTTTTGGAGAAAGTAGGAATGAGGAGGAGGAAGAAAGGGTGGAGAAGAGGAGTTGCCAGGAGAGGCACTGAATGAAAAGTGGGCATTTCACATTCAGCATTATGCTGATGAAGGCTGTGCTGTACACATGTTAAATTTATCAAGAGGAGACAGAGAGCTCCCATGACTAGGATGGAAAGTGGTTTTGAAGGTCTTTCAAAATGATGGCTTTGGGGCTTTTATAGGAAACATTTGCTTTGAAGGGAAACCTGGCAAAAGACAGGGGTGCCCATCAATGGCAAAAATTACAAGTATTCTAATTGCCTGGCAATAATTTGTCGTGCAAAATTGGCCTGTGCCTCCTGTGTTTGCATTGGTGGTTTAGAGGCAGTCGTGGTGGGATGCTGCATGGTCTCTTCACACCTCCTGTACTGAGAATACATTCAGGACAGCTGATGCGACTTTCACTTCTTCCTTTTCTCCCCTCCTTCCTCCACATCTCCTGTTTCCGGTGCTAGGGAGGGACAGAGGGGAGGAAGAGCAGACATAAAATAACTGCAAGAGGCAGTGACTGTTGCTCAATGTATTTTATTATTTCAAGAATTCATTCAAAGCCGGGCTGCAATTACATTTAAAACAGGAGAATAATGGGCTACTGACATGTATATGGTTTTAGAAATATAAGGCCTCATTTTCTCAGCTGGAGTTTCCCCTCCAATGTGCATTTGCATTACATTAGAGATGCTCTTTTGGAGAAGGAAGATCACATGCATTCAGACATTTTGACATTATCTGGGTCAGAGGGAATATTTAAAAGCAGTAGCCCCCACAAGAACCAAAGCTTTCTTACAGGCAAGCATCACAGGCATTAAGGAAGGAGGCCAGCCCCATGCATCTCCCTACATTGGCCATGTTTTATGACATACCTGCCTAACCCAGACATTAATCTACTGAAGATGGATTGGCCTGGTCATGGCCCTCTGCTAACCTTCAACGGCATGTACATTACCTAAATTGAAATTTGCACTTTTTCATGCCATGAATGGTTTGATGTGACGGTCCAAGGAATGTCGGCTGCATTAGAATTGTTTTTTATGTGGACAGAAGGTCCCTCCTATTTACCTTTCAGCAGAACAGCTGCAGGCTTTCCTTTGCACTTGACAATGGAGGCATTCATCCCCAGCGTTCACCCCAAGAGGAGCTGCCCACACTGGCTCAGAACTGCGTGGCCTTCCTCAGGTATGTAAGTGTCTTCCTGCTTTCCTGTGCCCAGAAGTGACAAAGACACAATGTAAAAGGAATGCAGAAGTTTTCACCTGTTTAATTATCTAATAAAGCCCTGCACAATCAGTTCTTTGTCATCTTCCAAGAAGAGGTCAGCTTTAAGTGTCAGTGATTAAATGGGGGCTTTATGAGCACAGAGAGACCCATGTAATTGCTGTGGTGCTGGAGGACAAACTCACAAGGCTGTAGAAGATGTCTATAATTTTCTAATCTTCCATGTCTTAGTTTCCTGGACACGACACTCTTTCCTTACCCTGCACTCACATCTCTTTCCTGAATGGTAAAGAGCTAGATTTATGTTTGTGCCATATAATTAATGGACTCCGTTGTCCTAGGGAAGGGTGGGCCTTTGTAAAGCTCATTTTTGAATTTAGCTGTATTTCCTGAAGAATTAAAATCGAAAGGGTAAATGGACATCTTGACACTTTATAGATGGACAAACGAGGTGCAAATCCTACTCCTCTGTATGTATTACAGATGTGTGGCTTCTGAATTTCATTTTTATTCTGACAACTGATAAAGATATGAAGGCTACTTCAGAGTAGCAAACAGGAGCATCCAACTGCTAGGAATCCAATGCTATGCTCTACTTCCCTGGTGTCTGAAACGTTTAATCCAAGAAACTGTTTGGCACAATGTAAACACATCATGAATTTCCTGTTATTCTCACAACTGCTGCAATAAAAGTGTGAAGAGTCACACTTCTATGCTTGCTTTTGTACACATTCCACACGGTCATTTGGAAGAGCAACCAAAGGTTTATTTTAAACAATTGTATTGACACACTCCAGGAAAGCACAGAGCAGGACTTTCCTTGCAGTAACTTTGGGCAACAGTCAGGTCTCTGCTTTGTCAATGAGATGCACTGGTGTCCTCTAGATGCTTGTATCTCCTCTGTCAAGGTCTGGCAGGAGCCAATGAAATTTAGTGGCAAGTGGTTGTGACATTAGTGAGGAGTCTGTCACAAGCAAGTGGCAAAGAACTAAAGAGAGTTGGGTTGATGTCGCTTGGCGGGAAAGCTGTTCACCTGCTGGAGTTATACTGGGTATGGGCCAATCTCATTTGTCCCCACTTTCTCCGGCAATAAATTGCCTTGGTGAGTAATGATGCACACCTACCAATTTAGAAAATTAGAGAGATAGTTTCCATTCAACGGAATTAACTCCAATGTAGATGTGGAGAACTAGAGGCTCTTTGAATGATTCAAACTCTTCTCAAAGAATTTCCCTAGCATTTGTCTCCTTTGCAAACATTTGCAGTTAATATAGGACAGTTCCTGGGTTTCTCTCTTGCTCACGCTTTGATGGTCATGTGAAGAAGGGATCAGCTAAGAGTATAGGAAAATACCAAGCACTGGTACAGAAAACATCCTAAAAGGCTGAACGTGACATGTCTCTCGGACTGAGAATAATGGTTGTTAAATTTAGACCTCAGAGTTGATAAACCTAATAAGTAAATCATTAAATCACATCTCTCTCCCCTTTTCTCTCTGAATTAAAAATCTCTATCCTCCTCCCTCTGTTTCCCATGGAGCCGGATAATAGGTTTGTGTGAACACATCCTACTCATGAAATGTTCCTAGAGGTCCTCAGTACTGATGTAAAGAACATTGAATGCAGTCTCACATTGGACTAATGTTTTAGCTTAAATGTCATTCTGTGTTGCTCTCCCACCTCTAACTCTATGAAGTCCTTCTTCAGTTTTCTTCTACCATGGCTCCATTGTTTCTGGGCATCTTTTGAGGTAAGATATCTAGAAGGACAGCCCGTTATCTAAAGCATCTTTGCAGATGGGGGAGACTCACGCAGATTCAAGGAATCAGGAACTTTTGCTTCTAATGGAAACTGAAACAAAACTCTTTGGCCATTCTATTAGGTCCATCTCCATTACTGGCACCTGCAGAAAGTTCCCCAAACCGCACTTTTTGACACGGGTTCTTGCTCATACTCTACTGTGCTGAGGGATCATGGAGAGAAGACAAAAAGCATAAATAGCTTTCTAAGTCAGTACAAAGGCATTATGCATTCCTCTTATTTACAGACTTCAATGTTTCATTTGGGACACACCAAATTATGCTTTAGTAACACACACTCCTATTCTAATGACTATGTATTAAGGTAATATTTAGTTTATACCATATTTCAGTTTGGCATACTAAGACTCTTAGTTGAAAATCCTTTAAAATTTTATCTATCTTTCCAATAGGGGAGAAAGATGTATGAACACTAGCTTTTAAGTATATCCATTTGTTTGAGATATACATCATACAGTCTCCTGATTCTTTCTTCAAGTAATGTATGCATCTAAACCTAATTTGATAGGGAAAGAAAAGATGGTCTGCCATGTTCCAGAATTACCACATCCAATGCAAGCATAAGGTGCAGCAGGATTCTTAATAGTACTGTCGTAAGTGAGGCACATTTGACCCAGAAAGCATTTGACAACATCTGGAAACATACTTGATTGTCAGAATACTGGGACAGTGAAAGTAGCATTTAGTAGTTTGAAGTCAGAGACACCGTAGTGCATTGGACTCCTGTCTTAGGGTTTCTATTGCTTTGAAGAGACACCATAATCATGGCAACTCTTCTAAGGGAAAGCATTTAATTGGCATGACTCACAACTTCAGAGATTGGGTGCATTATCTTTATGATAGGACATGGTGGCATGCAGACAGATATGGTGCAGGATAAAGAGTTGAGAGTTTGTTCTACATCTTGACAACAGAAAACAACAGACAACAAGAAGTGAACTGTGTCATTGTGCATAACTTGAGCAGAGGAGACCTCAAAGTCCATTCACACAGTGACACACTTCCTCCAACAAGGCCGTACCTATTCCAACAAAGCCATGCTTCCTAATAGTGCCACTCCATATGGGGTGCATTTTCTTTCACATCATCACAACAACCCATAGTGAAGTGCCTGGCTCAGAATGCTAGCATTGTGCAGGTTGAGAAATCATTAATGAGGATCCTGGGGTTCTTATCCTTCTCTGTTTCACGTCATCTTTGTTTAGATTAGGTCCCTAAGCTCTGCAGATAGCTCTCATGCACTATGTCTTTCTGAGTCCAGCTAACTTTGCTCAATGTTATTCTGGTTCTGCTCATTCTGGCAGGATTTTATCCTAGGAAAAGGAAAAATATTTCTATAGCACTAAGTTATTTTATAAAGATATAGTGAATTTATTAAAATGTCAGTGGGTAGTCATTAAAACTAACTTTGCTATATTTTTTTTCTTGGACTAAAAATACCTTAGTGTAAATGTCAGGAAAAAGTGCAGTCATAGCCCCTGTAGCAGTGGGCCTGGTTCCTGGCTACCTGGGCCCTCACGGCACCTTTAGGTGAGGCATCACCTGAAGAGCCTGCTTCTCCTATTTCACCCAGAATTGGCATTTCCATGTCTGTCTAAGATGTTTATAGCCATAAAGGAAATTTAGAATATCATTTTTTCTTTTATTCTTCTCTCATACATTGTATCCTGATTGAAATTTCCCTACCCTCTGCTCCGCCCAGTTCTTACCCCACTTCTCTTCTCCCAGGTATCCATTCCTACTCTTTTTCCCTTAAGAGAAAGAAAATAAAAGAACAGGCCCCCCAGGGATAGCCAAACATGGTCCAACAAGTTATATTAAGCCCTGGCTGAAACCTCATATCATGGCTGAACTAGGCAACCCAACAGGAGGAAAAGGGTCCCCAAAACAGGCAGAAGAGTCAGAGTCAACCCCACCCCACAATTGCAAGTTCCATAAGAACAGCCATCTACACAACCGTACGACTTGTTCAGGATACACTTTTGTCACTTCAGTTACTGTGAGCCCCTAAAATCCCTGCTTAGTTGATTCTGAGGACCAGACCCTGTTCTTGTAGCTGTCTGCTATCTCTCTGGCTCCTGGAAACCTTCCTCCCCTCTTCTGCACTGTTCCCCCAACTCTGCCTAAATAGTTGATTGTGAGTCTCTGCCTCAGCTCCCACCAGCTGCTGGATGAAGCCTCCCTGATGACACTTGGGCTAGGAACCAATCAATGAGTAAAGGAGAGTAGTAGAACATCATTAGGAATCATTGCGTTGACTTTTTTTTTTTATCAGTTTTGTTTAGTTCTATCCTCTCTCTGGGCTGTTCTGTCCCTTGTTCCTGGTCACTCAAGTAGTGTCAGGCATGGGGTCCCTCTAGTAGTATGGGACTCAAGTTGGACTAGTTATTAGTTGACCACTCCCACAAGTTCTGCACCACAATTATCCCAGCACAACCTGCAAGCAGAACAGATTGAAGGTCAGACAATTAGCATCTGGACTGATGTCCCAATCCCAATACTAAGAGCTTTGTTTGCCTGGTTATAGAAGATGGACAGTTAGGGCTTCACTCCCCCATTACTAGGGGGACTTCCCTAGGGTCACTCTCTTAGATTAAAAAGAGTTTCCACTGTACTAGGGTACTACTTTGCCCTCCAAATGCTCCGCATTCCAGTTGTCTCTCCCAGTACTCTCTTCCTCTGTCTCTCTCACCTCCTGCCCGACCTCTGCTGTTCTCACCCCTATCCAACCCCAGTTAACCCCCCAAATCTACTCTATTTCCCCTTCCCAGGGAGATGTATGTGCCCGCACTTGAGCCTTGCTTGTTACTTAGTGTCTCTGGGTCTGTGGATTGTAACATGACTCTCCTTTACTTAACCCCTAACATCTACTTATAAGTGAGTACAAACCACATTTGCCTTTCTGGGTCTAAGTTACATCACTCAGGATGATTTTTTTTTCTAGTTCTATCCAGTTGCCTTCAGATTTTATGATATTATTGTTTTTAACAGCTGAGATATTCTCCATTATATAAATGTACCACATTTTCTGTATCCATTCTGTGAGGAACATCTAGGTGTTTTCCAGTTTCTGAGTATTATGAATAAAGCTGCAATGAACAAGGTTGAACAAGTGTCCTTGTGGTAGGATGGAGAGTCCTTTGGGTATATGCCAAAGTGTAATAGGAGACGGCTTGTCTATAGTAGGAGGCTGCTTGTTCATTCTCAGCTGCCCAGACCACAAAAGAATCACTCAGAAACGATATTATTTAAATCACTTTTTGGCCAATCACTTAAGCATATTGTTATTTAGCTCTTATATCTGTGGCTCACCCATTTTTATTATTTTGTATTTTACCATGAGACTCGTGGCCTACCGGCAAGGTTTTAGCTGTCAGCTGTCTTTCCCCTCTGGTGGCTCCATGGTGTCTCACTGACTGTCTTCTTATTTTTGCAGCATTTAGCTTAGTTTTCCTGCCTATCTCTGTTTTGTCCTGCTATAGGCCCCAAACAGTTTTGTTTTCATTAATCAATGCTAATCACAGCATACAGATGGGAATCCCATTTCACCAAAGAGTAGTATGGCTGGGTCTTGAGGTAGATCAAATCCACATTTTCTGAGGAACTTCCATATTCATTTCCGAAGTGGCTGTACAAGTTTGCAGTCTTATCAGCAATGGAGGGGTGTTCCCTTTGCTGCACATCCTCACCACCATGAGCTCTCACTTGTGCTTTTGATCTTAGGCGTTCTGACACGTGTAATATGAAATCTCAGAGTCATTTTGATTTGCATTTCCCTGATTGTTAAGGATGTTGAACATTCTTTTATTTGTTTCTCTGACATTTGAGATTCCTCTGTTGAGAATTCTCTGTTTAGAGCAGCACCTCATTTTTTTTTAATTGCATTGTTTGGTTTGCTGATGTCTAGTTTCTTGAGTTCTTTAATATTTTAGATCTTAGCCCTCTGTCAGATGTGGAGTTGGTTAAAATCTTTTCCCATGTAGTAGGCTGTCATTTTATCTTATTGCTGGTATCCTTTGCCTTACAGAAGCTTTTCAGTTTCATAAAGTCCTATTTATTAATTGTTCTTGGTGTCTGTACTATCACTGTTCTTTTCAGGAAGTTGTCTCCTTTGTCAATGTGTTCAAGGCTATTCTCCAGTTTCTCTTTTTTTTAGGTTCAGTGTATACAGTTTATGTCGAGGTCTTTGATCCACTTGGACTTGAGTTTTGTTCAGGGTAGTAGATATGGACCTATTCACATTCTTCTACATACTGACTTTCAGTTAGAATGGCATCATTTTTTGACTACGTTTTCTTCTTCTTCTTCTTCTTCTTCTTCTTCTTCTTCTTCTTCTTCTTCT
>LOEQ01006363.1:92035-118038 GCA_001685075.1 Bramus lutescens | reverse complement strand
CGGGCAGGGTCACTGGCAGTGGGCGTGGCTTGCCTCTTAAAGAGTCAAAACCATGACATTATCTCTCTAAGTGTTAGTTTACTCAAGCTCTACTCTAATCCCATGAGACAGATGCCATTTATAATACGCAATTTACAAAAATGGAAACAGTCTTGAAGAAAGATATTACCTTGCCTAAGGTCATAGATCAATTAAAGAGGAGCCAGGACCCAAGCACAACTAGACGATAGAGCATCTTGTGTTAACCTACTTGCTTGGATGAATTAGCTTGTAGATAGGCCAGTATCAAAACCTATGCTCACCAAGAATAAACATTCACTCAGAAAAATATTAATTTAGGCTTTATAGACGATTGGAAAGGGGAAGAGTTACAACAATGATATGGAAATTGCTACATTTGGAAAGAACTCTTCTAGCCAAGAATGACTACTGCTCAGGTCTTCTTAAGAAAAAGGCCCAAGGAAAGGAAAACACACAAGGGCAGGGGCAGGGCAAGCTGTGCCCTTTTCTGAGTCCTGACCACCACAATGGCGCCTTTTCTTCCCTGGTTAAGAGCTGAGAGGAACATTTGAAGTGACATTGCTTCAATATCTGTGGCTGTCCCTTTGGCCTCTTGGCATTTGTTATTGGGTACCTGTCTGTTAGGAAAATAGTCTGTGAGTGACTATTACAGATATTATATTACAGAACATATAAAGCACCATATTTTGGATCAAGTTTGCCCTCACCCAAAATAAAGATGATGTTTTAGACTGTTGGAGATATGATTAGATTTGTCATAGGGAGAGCTGAGTGGCTACTTTCAACCTTGTCACTGAATGTGTGTTTGATTTTCAGAAAATTCCCTCAATACCTTTCTTTCTACTGTTTTACAAATTATATTAGAAAACTAGCTTTCCTTTTCATTGTACAATTACAGAGTGCGTGTATCTAATCAATGAAACTGCTCATCTCCCTACCCCTTTAATTAAGAGATATACCATAATCGTTTATCTTGGTTCAGTATTGCTAGACCATGACATGACCATTCAGTTCAGTTTTACAATGCCCCTTACCACACTGTCTACCTTTTTATACTAAATGATTGTAAAACATCAAACAGAAAACAGTACACACTAAACATTTCCTAGTACTTAAAAATATAAGATTTTAACTTATAAATTTAGCTGAAATGTGTACACACCCAAAATATAAAACTGTTCCACCAAAGTGGCAGTTGGATTTCTGTTGCTCTAGCTCATTGGAAGGTGTGGTTGCCTATTCACCTGGCTTGGCTTCAAGAAACAAACCTGGACAACTTATTTTCCAGATTCCTCCATGCTACAGAGAGCTGTTTTTTCATAAAGAAGAAAAGACAAAGAAACAGCACATTCTAGGCACTGGAGTGATGAAGGCTTCCACAAGCATCAACTAAACATGGCTCCTTCTTCCGTGAACAGTTGCCAGGTATGTAAGAAACAGATCATTACTCTGTTTCTTGAGATCTCCATGTTCCATTTCAGCTCCAGTCCCCTCTTTATTTTTGGTCACCATTGTTTCCACATGGTGACCCTAGGTCATTTTCGTCAAACAGTTCAGTCTTTTTACCAACTGAAACTGGGATTCCCAACAGAGCTCGGATGACTACTGCTGATGGAGTGTGCACATCTTAGTCTTTATAGAGGGGAAGATGGTGAACAGTTTAAGTATCTCTTTCATATTTCAATATGACTTTATATTTAGGGAGGTTAAAGGTAACCATGATTTCATTGACTAAATTCTGGTAAGGAAAGCAATAAAGTGTTCTTGAGGAATGAGATTCAATGTTAAGATTCACAGATATACTTGACTGCATCTTGGTCTTTGCATTCAAATTCAATTTGGCTTGACTAACTCTATCTAGTCAATGACTTGAGCCTGTGGACAGGGCTTCTTCCTCTGTGCTCACATATTATGCTAGAGAGTAGGGGCCTCTGGAACAGACTTAACCTGTCTTCAGAAAGGGAATTATGAGATATGCATCTCCAAATATGAATGTCATGGCCTCTCCTAAAGCCCAACTAAACATTGCCAGAGTGACACCTTCATGAAGTCTTTGACAGAAACATAAAGACTATGATTTAAATGCCAAGAATGGGAAATTTTTTTCTGGGCAAAAAAATATTTAAAAGTAGCTTAAATGGAATTGATGCAGGATAATTTGAGGATAATGGATATACTAGTGAGCTTTCCAAAGGCTAGCTCTAACAACCCAAACCAAATCGGATAATCTGGCAACTTTGTAGCCCATGTCTACCCTTAGGAAGAGGCAATGATTGAAAGGAGGCCATAAAGCTAATTGTTCATCTAGTTATCATTCTGTCATGGAGTTGTGTTTGGTGGTGGGTAAGTGCTTTAAATAGTCTATATTGTAAGTATGAAACCACGGTGAACCTCCAAGCTTCAGAACTGAAATTTAAACTATATAGAAGTACTTTGATATATATATCAAAGTAATATATATATATATATCAAAGTATATATATATATATATCAAAGTATATATATGTGTGTGTATACTTTAAATTATGGAGTCTGGTTAATTTTGGTGCATGCTACTTTTATTTGCAAGATATATGTATATATTTATATTTATATTATTTATAAAGTTACAAATGGGAGTGTGACTGGAACCCAATGGAGAGAGGGAAACTGCTGCTCTACCCATGATCTCAGCAGATTCCTTCCAGAACTGAAGAAAGAAGGGGGGCTTTGAAGGTTAGTTTTAAATATTTTGCACCTCAGGCCACACTTTATTATCTCTTCCGGACTTACCTTGGACAGAAGGAGAGAAAAGTGGGAGGAAGGATCCAGAGTCTACAGAGTGATGCATTTCCAAAGGGGATGTTATGAATTTTCAATACAGCCATAAATGTCTGTGATCCATCCCTTCTGGGGTAGAGAATTCCCTTGTCTCTTGAGGGCGGCTCCCTGGCTGAGGATTTGCTAGGCAGACAGGATTGTTGTAGCACATTTATGATTCTCGTCCATTTCTCCCACTGAAACAGCTTGTCTTTATGGCCTTACATGGGTGTAAGGCCAGCTTGGAGGGCCTCCTAGCTTAGGCCTGTTGAGGTGACTTACACATACCAATTTTGATTCTCTTTGTCCTGCCTTTGTTTTCTGTGTTGCCACACTGTTTTGCTTTCTGGGCGACACAGGGCCTCTGCTTCCTGTCTGTGCTTTGTGGGCGCTCGATCGGCATGCCAGCATCTTTCCTCTGTTTAGCCTTCTCTTTCCTTCTCTTTCCTCTTCCAAGAACAAATCCAGGACTTCATCTTCGGGAGTCATCTTTTCCTTATTCTGTAAGCTCCAGGAAGACTGCTTTTTAGGCCTACTTTGTTTTGAGCAAAGAGGCTTTCCAAAGCCTCCGAGGGAAGGGAAGAGAACTGGTTCCCAGGGTTCATATAGGCCAGAAGTCACTGGCTTCATGAAAGCTGGTACTTTGTTTTGAGACCCTGCAGGAATCTGTTATTGTTGAGCACTCCAGAGGCTAATCACTTAGAGGGAGTTTGATTCAGTCCTGTCTGGAGGGAAACCTGCGGAGCCTTTGTCTGCTGGCTGCTTGCTCACTACCACAAGATCCTCCCGCTGCCATGAGCTCCCGTTATTCCCCAGACACCCTCTCTAGGGTAGAGCAAAACATTCACACCACGGACTCAGGGAGGCAGAAGAGGCAGAGGAAGGACAGTTTTGTGGTAGGTTATCATTATCAGATTGCCTTAAAGCATAGCATCATTAGAGTTTTACCTCAGTATTTTTTTTGATACTATGTATTCTTGAAGTTTTGTAGTATGTTTTAGGAAATTCCTTATTTTGTTCAGCATAAAATACAATATGCATTTATAAAACTAAGTAAAGTACATAGGTTTGGGTTAATGGAATGGTATAGAGTAAGCAGAGATGTAACTGTTTCTGTTGAGTTTAAAATTTTTCTTTGTCTCCAATAAAATAAAATTCCTTTAAAATTTGATCCTTTTCAAAAGAAAAAAAATACTCAGAACTGTATAAACACAAATACCGATTTAGTTTTTAGATCTTATGGTGCAAGTGTTTTTACGTTGTGCATTTTACTGAGCAATGGACTATGTGCCTATGGGTCATAGTTATCTTGAGACGAAATTTTATTCACAGTTACCTCCCTTCACAGAACTGCAGTATTTCAGGATACCTGCTGTGTCAGCCAGGTCTAATACAGGAGAGGCAAATTATTCTGCACCTCAGGACAAAGTCTTGTGCTTTTGAGTAAAAATCAACAGCAAAACATTCATTAAATGTGAGATTGCCCACATGAATTATGTCTGTAAGCTGGTAAATTGTGACCACTATTTCTAATTGTTTAAACAGAAGTGCCGATCATGAAGTATTTCACGTCTGTCAATACTGAATGGGTGCCAACTCTCTATCAGGCATTATTCTAGCTTCTTGGGCATATGAGTGAAAAAGCAAAGTTGCTCATCCTTAGGGAAGCTACATGATAGCACCACCAACAGAGGACATAAGAACCAATATGATATGTAAAAAACATGTAGTATGGTAGACTATGGTGAGTGCAATAAAAAAAGAAAACAAACACTTGGATTACAAAATTTCATTCCCAAGGTAGAGGTTGAGGTGGATTGCTCTGTGGAGTAGGGTTGATGGTGTATGTCTTCTTGAAAAGATTAGATGTTATCAGAGGATCAAAGAAAGTGGGGAAAATTGTCATATTGATACCAGGGAGAACACTCACAAAGTAATAGAAGAAATGGCTTACAATGAAGCCCCAAGCATGGTTGAAGCAGCCCACAGTCTTCAGAGTATCTGGAGAGTTAGTGAAGGTCAGAGATCTGGGGACATATGCCCCAAAGGTACCGAGGTTGCTTCAAATTCTAACTTACATTGTAGTGAAGTAGTGAATATTACCAGGGTTTAGCACATGTTTAAAAAGGATGTGGTGACTGGGGAGATAGCTTAGACCACAGGAGACAAGGTACAGAGGTCCCTATCTCTATGATGCCAGGGCAGGAGAGGTGGAGACAAGCAGATTCCCAAGATCCTTAAGTTACGAATGATTGAGAACTGAAATATGTCCTCTGGAAGAAGAACAAGGGTTCTTAACCATTCATACATAATGACTTTATGTATTTATTTTTGAGATAGGTTTTCATTCTGTAGCACTGGTGGCCTAGAACTCACTACAGAGACCTAACTGGCCCCAAACTCATAAAGATCCCCCTGTTCCTGATTCTTGAGTGTTGGGATTAAAGACATGTGCTACCATGCACATCGCTGATTTTCCCCCTTTCATTGAAAATAGATTCTTTTCTCATATAATATATCCTCATTATAGTTTCCCCTCCCTCTATGCCTCCCAGTTCCTCCCCACCTTTGCTCCCACCTCGATCCACTTCCTTTCAATTTCTCATTAGAAAAGAATAAGCTTCTACAAGATGACAGTAAATATAAGATAGAAACAAAAGTCATCACATCTAAGTTGGACAGAGCAAACCAACAGAAGGAAAAGAGCCCAAGGGATGACCCAAGAATCAGAGACCCACTCATTTGCAAGCTCAAGAGTCCCATCATAACACCAAACTGGAAGCCATAATACATACACAGAGGACCCGGTGCAGACCGGTGCAGGCTCTGTACTTGCTCCTTCCATCTCAGTGAGTTCATATGAGCTCTGCCCATTTGATTTAGAGGCCCCTGGTCTCCATCCCCTCAGGCTCTTATACTCTTTTTGCTTCCTCTTCTGTGTGGTTACCTGAACTCTGAGGGGAGGGATTTGACAGAAACTTCCCATTTAGAACAGAATGTCTCAAGGTCTCTCTCTTGAAAGAATAGTTCCCTTTCAAGAGAACTTATAAGCTTCCTTATTAATGAAATAATATCTTTTTATACCTTTCTAAATTAGTTGATGTTATTTTACTATAGTGAATTGTCTGATGCCAAGTATTTTATAAATAGAGGAGGTTGATTTTTTTTGTTGTTCATTTTGTTTTGCTTTTTAGCTCATAATTTTAAGGGCTGAAGGCCCAAATTGAATGGCCGTAACTGTTTGAGCCTGGTAAGTGCGCCTTAGCTGGGTCACAAAATGTGAAGAATAGAGACTGAATGGGTGCAGAAGAGGGCAACCTAGTGTGCTATGGTTTCATTTTATAACAACTTAGTCTCCTGAGAACCAGTTAGTGTCTGCAGAGCCCTTCACTGATCACTACTGAGGACAGCACCTCTAGTTAAAAGAGTCTACCAGGCCTCAACATACGCAGGGGATCGGGCTTTCAGCGCATGGGCCTTCCTTCAGGGACACACTCAAACCACTCTTAGCAGTTATTTAGTGGACTGGGTACAAATCAACTAACTCGGAGCCTTCAAAACAATGGGTACTTGATTTATCTACGAGCTTCTTGCTAAATGCTATTTACACTATTTCTTTATAGTTAATAACATTGGCCTTATCTATGAAGTTAATAGCATTTCAAATCTATTCTATTGGAGATGAACTCAAAAGATGGTATTAGAAGTAGAACGAAGTCTGGTTCAATGGATAACACTTGGTTACATAACATGCTTGGTCTTTAACTGCAGACATTTCTATACTCAAAGGCCCTTCCTCTTTCTTAACCAGTATGCTCCATCCTAGACTGATTATACCAAACTCTCTTTGCATCAGCTAACATGTCATAGGGAATGACTATTTGCCTATGCAATACTTTGTCATCTAATGTTAAGTCAGTGAAAAAAACTTCCTAAGTATCTTGATTAAATCTAACTAAATATCTTTTCTACCAGTCTGTAGATACTGATGAATAAAACATGATGTACTCTCTGCTACTAGAGTCCCCATTGGAGTCTCAGGAAAGAGGTGAGTCACTTCTGTGTGATATTCCTGAGAAGGCACAGCATTTTGATGGACATGTGCTTGTACCTTAATCCTAACGATGTGTAGAAGAAGCTTAGCCTTTGTAAACTTGTCTTTCATATCCAAAATGATGATGCTAACATGATGGTCTGAAGAAGAGCATGCAAACAGGAACATAACTCATTAGAGATATCTGGGCTTAGTTTTAATTCTAGAAAATTTACAGTTTTCATTGAAAAAAAGTAGTTAGTGCTAAGCTCCATGTTCTAGCTAAAGTGTAAACTAGGCATAGAGAAAATGTAATAGTCCTGGCCATAGAAGTTGGTATGAAACAAGATGAGGGAAAAGTAAATTGAATCTCAGAGGTCGTGCTGCTTTTATTTAGTGCTGTTATTTATTTGCTTATTTGTTTGTAGTTATAAAAGAATGGCAAGGCTGGCCAGAGATTAAGGCAGTATAGGAAAAGGAAGCTCTGAGCTAGAGAGCCCATTTTTCTGTTGCTCTCACACCTTGTTTCAGTCTTCGGTGAGATGGGACGTCAAAAAAAATATAAAAAAACCAAACATTTAATATTTGATTCCCTCCCAAGTGTATATATGTATATATGTGATGTGGGATTTCCCTCTGTATGCTGCGATTACCATTAATGAATAAAGAAACTGCCTTGGCCTATTGATAGGGAAGAACTTAGGTAGGTGGGGAAAACTAAAAGGCATGCTGGGAAAAAGAAGGCAGAGTCAGAGAGAAGCCATGTAGCCTCAGCTGGAGACAGATGTGCTGAAACTTTGCCGGTAAGTCACTGGCACATGGCAATGCACAGATGAATGGAGATGGGTTAAATTAATATGTAATAGGTAGCCAATCAGAAGCTAGAGCTAATGGGCTAAGCAGTGATTTAAATAATATGGTTTCTGTGTGATTATTTCAAGGCTTTGAGCAGCCAGGGACCAACAAGTGACCCCTCCTCCTAAATGTTTGTATTATATATGTATGTATGCATCTATCTATCATCTATCTATCTATCTATCTATCTATCTATCTATCTATCNCTATCTATCTATCTATCTATCTATCTATCTATCTATCTATCTATCCATTAATTTATAAAAAGAGACAACCAGAACCTCATTTGATGCATTATGTAGTGCGAATGATCAGTGAGATCAACTCAAACACCCCAAGACAAGAGGTATGGCCTGTTATTCATGTTGTGAGGGGCAGGGCCATGTCCACCACTGAAAAGTAACTTCTCACACTTTTAAAACAAGCAATTTGGCAATAAAGAAATTCTGAATTGCATGTCTATTAGTAACCAGTATGTACTGTATCTTGACAATTTCTGTACAAAATTGGTGGATTTCAAATGTTCCGGCAACGAAATATAAGAAGTTACTGAAGTCATAAATACAAGTATTTTCATCTAAGTCATTAACATCCTTTAACAAAGTATAGGCAGGTTATTCAAGTGCCAAGTAAGAAAATAAAATCAAATAAGGTAAATAGTAAAACAGAATTTAAAATAAAGGATGTTTCTGAGCAACAAAACTGGCTACTGAGAGAATCCGTTTTGGCTTAATATGTTACATGCTACACATGCTACATGCTACGTACCCAAGTGAAAACAAGTGATGGTGGTAACACCAACACAGAAGAGCAAGTCACAGCCAAGGGCTAGACCAAAGCATAAGGTGTTATTTTTTTTGTAGATGTTGTAATTTTCACTGGTTCACAATTGAGCAACTAACAATGCCATGGACCAAATACTTCAGGACTAACTTAGGGCTTAAAACATGAAGAATAAATGATACTTAGTTCCTGCCACCAGGGAACATCTACCTTGTTGGTAGATTTCATATCAGAACCATTTAAATGAGGTTTTGGAAGTGACAGATTCCAATGGGACTGTAGGTTAGCAATAGGAAATCCTTGCCTGACTGACTTAATAGTTTGTGCAATTGGACCACCAGCTTAAGCCTCTCAGAGTCTAGGAATAGATATCTCTGTCATTACGGTCCTCTAAGTTCAATAAGAATGTTGGCTACACACTCTCTGGTACCTGGAGGCCCAAGTGGAATTTCCCACAAGCAGTACCTCCATCGGCTGGATGGACCATCATATTGATTTTAGCCACTTATAATTAATTTTTACAAGTGATAGAAAGGACTGGTGGATAAAAATATAAGCGGACTTTTAAAAGTGACTTCTTAAAAAAATCCCAGCTTCACTTCTTTCATTGACTTTAAATGCTTGAGCTATGACCGTTCTATTGTACTTATTTGTAAGGATCAGTTAAATTGATGAATAGTAGAAACACTAAATTTAATAGATTGTACTTAATATTTTGCTCTTAAGCTAATGTTCTAAATTAGTTAGGTTTAAATGATAATGTCTTCCTTTACAAAGGCCACAAATTCAAAAGTTCCCTGTGCTTGGATTATGAGCATTTAAAGGAAATGTGGCCAGAGGAAGGAGCTGTGTGTTTGAGAGAGTAATATCTTAATGCATTGTTATTGCTTTATTGATTGGAATTGATTTTTTTCGCCTGTTCATTTTTATAGGTGCTCCTATTCTGACAGCCATTGTGAAATCTGCAAAGTATCTCCATCTGAGAGCCGCTTCTCTACACACTTTAAGAGAAGTCTTAAATCTAACCACATTAAAATGTTTTAGAGAAAACATGAATGGGTTTGAGAGCTAGTGATAATTCCTTCACCTTGTGTGAATTTATTGAACTTAAATAACTATTCTCTATCCCCCTCTCTGTATCTCCCTATTGCTCTCTTTCACATACACACACACACACACTATCTGTGAGGATATCTATTCTGTACTTTATATGATTTATATATCCTGATATGGTTAGTTTAACAAACTTGACATTTTTAAGATCACAATAATGACATTGGACATGGAAACCTCAGTGGCCATCAAAGAGGCCAGAGGGCATCTGAAGCTGGGAGGAACATTTCCAGGCATTATCCTCAGGTGAAAATGAACTAACAAGAAAAGGAAAGAAGCCCTGTTTAGTTTACTGGCAGAGCTAACAATGGTTATTTCCACAGTCATTGTTCTTCTTGCTCTCTGAAAAACACCAGGGCTTTATCCTTCTGTTGGCTCTGCATCTGGTCTCCTTTGCAGAGGTGCCATTGTTCTCTGCCGTGTCCTGTTTTCCCTTGGATGCTCTCTTAGGTTCAGTGGGAGTGGCAGAGGGTCAGCTTTGTTGTCTTTTACAGTTCAGGAAAACTAGAACCGAAGTCTACCATTCCTATAGCCTTGAAAGCAAACTGTGTTTTAAACCTACATTGGCTACTATGAAAACTGGGCCTTCAGTTTCTCCTGGAGGGCAACAGTTCTCATATCTGTGGGAGGTTTTTTTTTGTGTGTGTGTGTGTGTGTGTGTGTGTGTGTGCAATATTTGTGATCAGCTTTCTTCTAGGCATTTAAATTCAATTCTCACTGCCCCCTTTTCCTAAATTCTTAAAAAGCATCTGAGTCAAGTGCATGGCGACAGTCATGTGTGGGCAGAACTCCTGCTAATGAGGTGGGTCTTTGAGATGGTGTGTGAGCCTAGGTGGTCGCTTCACACCCAGCTACATACCTGTCTTCTATTGCCCCACAAAGTCACACGAGAGGTTACAGCACAAGCCAGGCAGCAGCCTACATTATTAACTACTGAAAATGGTAAACAGTATAGGATTGCTCTCTTTGCTCAGGTGTGAGAACACACAGCTGAAAGTCCCTTTCAGCAACAGGCATCCCATCCTTGTATCACGCTGTGCTCCAGGTCTGTGACTTCCTTACTATCTTAGCTTGCTTTCTGTTGCTGTGATCAAACTGATCAAAGCCAACTTCGGGGACCAAAGGGTTTATTTCCTCTTACACTTCCCAGGTCATGGGCCATCACTGAGGGGTGCCAGGGTGGACTTCTAGGCAAGAAACTAGAGTTAGGAACTGAGGTAGAGGCCGTAAAAGAACACTGTTTACTGGCTGACTCTGGCTGACTCGCCATTACTTGCTCAACTTGCTTTCCTATACAACCCACCTTCCCTGTCATGGCACTGCTCACAGTGAGCTGGGACCTCCCACACCGATGCTTATTAAAGAAAATACCTACAAGCTTGCATACAGTCCAATATGGTTGGGGATATTTTCTGAATTGAGCTTCTTTGTGGTAATGTGAGTGTGTGTGTGTGTGTGTGTGTGTGTGTGTGTGCTTTAAAAAACAAAGCTTGCCTGAATATCAGAGAAGCAGAGCAGTTTACTAGTTCTTACCTCTATGAAATCCTCAGATTGAATAGGGTATCCTGTGTCTACAAGTCTTCAGATTGAATGCTCTGAGCTCCTATCTCCTCCCGTCTTATATTCCTCTCTCTGCCCAGCCATATCACTTCTGTCTCCACCTCCCTAGTGCTGGGATTAAAAGCCTGTGATCCCAAGTACTGGAATCACCTTTGTGTGAGTTCTGTTTCTCTTTTAGATAGATTAAATATCGTGTAGCCTAAGGTAGCCTTGAACTCACAGAAATCTGTCTCCCTCTGTCTTCTGAGCGCTGGGATTAAAGGTGTGTGCCACCACTGCCTGGCCTCTACGGCTAACTAGTTCTGCACCCTGATCTTCAGGCAAGCTTTATTTATTAGATTACGAACAAAATATCACCACGCTTCTTTTTTCCCCAGAAGATTCTAGCCTATATCCAGCTGACAAGAATCTAAGCAGTCTGTCTTCCTTGAAGAACCCCACCATAACACACAGTAGAGCCCAATAGTACATTCCTGAAATCTGATATAAGCACCCAGTACCATGCCTCTCCAAGGTACTGTAGAAAAGTCCAAAGTGGAGAGTGGATTCCACATTCAGACGCATAGGGAACCTCCCCATAAGTGAACAGTCTTGATAAATTTTTATGTGTTTAAATTTCCAGCACATACCTTTGTGACTCATGTCCTCTAAAGACCAGCATTAAGTTTCAGATATTTCAATCTAAATTATTAAAGAGAAATGCATCTACATACCTGTATTATCTTACTTTCCCTACAGGCTACAAGTTACTCTAACATTATAAAAGTGATTCCTTTCTTTCCCACACCCCAGTTCCTCAAGTTCTTCTTTGCACAGCAAACAACAGCAACAATTGAAAAATTTCGAACCACACTCAAGGTCTTCTCCTCTGACATTATAGACTCAGATGGCTTTGAAACGGCTGTAGATGCTGGTCATTTTGTTTACTGAGTAGATAAAGAATTGTAGCTTTGTGAGTGGATGGTTGTTTAGTGCCTGATGCACATTATCACGTTGGTCCCTCTGCCCCCATTAGCTCTGCGATGCTAACTAAGAACATCACAAATTTTACAGATGGGAATGGCATTCCCAGGGGAACAAACAGTTTGCAGAATTTTTCAGGTAAAAAGTCCTGATGCTCATGCTACACACCCAGTAACTGCACTCTGCAGATCTTAGGCATCAAGATTCTTTGCTTTTCATGGTCACAGAGGCCGCGTGCATCCACAGCCCACTGCCAGCCACTGCCAGCCACTGCCAAAGGATACTATGGCTTTGCCTCTGAGGGTGCTTTCTGCTTCTGCTTTTGCTGCCTTCATCTAGATCAGTGATGTTATATGAGATTATATAAATTAGAATATTGCCTTTAAGTACATTTGAGCAAGTTTATTTTGAATGAGGGAAATAAACAATATAAGAAACATTTTAAAATGACCCCATGCTATGGTATAGAGGTTAAGGCCTGACACCATTTTAATTAGCAGCTCTGAACTGATAGCACAATTATCCTGTCTCTGAGTTGTTGGTAAAGTTGTTCATTAAACATGGTAGATAAACAGTTCTAGCCTTGCCTAGCCTTACTCTGAAAAGCTCTCTTCCCCAGGTGTTTCCATCCGTCTCTGCTATCTGCTAGGTGTTGTTCTGTGATCTCACACTAGTGTGCATGCCAAGTCTTTTCTTCAGCAAGTCACACAAAGCCTCCTCCTCTTTTTCTCGTCGCAATTACTCAAAAGCAGTCTTAAAAGATGGTCTTGTCACTGATTTTGCGCTCATCCTCCATATTGTTTCTTACTTTTGTGCTCCTGGAGGGTTTTTCCTTCTTCCAATGCCATTGAATGTTTCCTACACCTGAAAATGGGATCTCTGATGTTGATGCTACTGATGCCAGGGGCTCTGATGCCCAGGGTTGGTGCTTGCAATAGTCGTAAAGATAATGTTGACTTTGCCTGAAAGGGGCCTTTTCTCCTAATGTTCCAAAACTTTTTACTTCCTTCTGTTTCCTGTATTATATCATCAGGCTGAGCAGGCATTTACAGAGGCCTGGGACATGATAGTTTTCCCGTAAATGGTGCCCCCAACTTGGTGAACTGATTCTCAAGCAAGGCTGTTTTGTCATTTCTTAAAGTTTAATATAGATCAAATTTAAATGACACAACTGAATAAAATTGAACATTTATAAAATTGGTAATAGGGTAACCAGTCCATTATGAGCACACAAACACATTAATGATAAGATTAATGATTTGGCTACATAGAAACTTAGTGTTTCCTCTAAATGACAGCAGTAACTAAATAATCCCAAACAAAATTAATAAGCAAGTGCAAAACTGGTGTAAACATGTGCTGATAGGTTCTGACAGATTAATGAATAAGATATCAATGTACTGGGAGGGAACAAAGAACAAGAAACAAAGGACCCAAAGAAACTTTAATAGGCACTTGTGTGTGGAAAGCGCTGACTTCCTTACTAAAATAACCCCATGTGCACCTCCGAGAGCAGAGGGTCTCATGTGTGCACATTCTTCAGGTGGCAGGGATGCTGGAGCACCGCCTCCACTTGCCGTTTTAGAGATGTTATTTTCCAAAATCCCACATAGGCTCCTGCCTGTCGGTCCAGCAGTCCATCCCAGCAGACTAGCCGAGAAAAGCTATACAGGGTAATCATTTACATGGGGATTCCTAAAACTCCACACAGGAAAACATAAATAGAAGACTTGATACTAACAGCAAAAATTAGAAAGAGATGGATTTTCAAATTAATAAATGTTATATATTTCTATAAATAAAAGACTAATAAAAGTGGTTGTCTAATTATGTATTGAAGAGGGACTCGTCTGACTTAATTGACAGGTAATGCTTTAGAGCATTAAGAAGGCAATGCCTAGGGAGAGCGCTGATTTGTTGTTAAGTGAAGAAAAGTGTTCTTAGAGTTCCTGCAGTGTAAGCCTAATAGATGCCTTTGTGAGTGTAGAACTGCCCATAGAAAACATGTAAGTCAACATATTGTCAGTACCTGCATTAGAACTTGTTTTTTGGGGTTTTTTTTAATTCATTTTTAGTTGTGTTCTGGTCATCAGGGGCTGTGCACCTGGTACAAGATCAATACATCTTAAAAATAAAAACATTAAGGATCATGTTTCTTATTTTAGATGGAGCACTTCTCCTATTGGATTAGATATTTCTATTCCCACATCCATAGATCTACTTTGGTTGTTCCCAGTAAGTGTTTACAAAAGGCTACCTCTCAATCAGAACTCAGGGAAAGGCTTAAAGGGAGGCAGCCATTACCTTTTCCTTTTACACTGGCCGCAGAAGCTAAAATTAATGTAGTTAGAAATCTTTGAGACTTCCCTGCTCACAACAGGTAAGACCCAACCTGCAGAACTCCACTCAGGGGAAACTTGCTGTTTTTACAAAAGATTGCATTGAAAGTGTCTTGGCTGATTCTTTTAGGCTTGGAAATAGCCAAAAGCAACTTTAATTTGGACTCCTTAGGGAGACCAACTTTCTCCTTTCTCTGGTTTAAAAATATTTTATTATGAAAGTAATATAATTTAAAGAGTGTATAAAGAATTTGTAAATTTTTTCTAGCTTGAGTAGTAATCATGATTTTTTTTTAGACTGCCCACAACTTAGTCCTGCATTTCCTTGAGGCATTTTAGTAAGCAGAGGGCAGCTTTAGACAAGGTTTCACTGGCTTCCTTATGACAGTAGGAGTCTTGGTGTCCATTTTCAGAAAGCTAGTATCTGGTAGCTACCCATGAAGACAACTCTAAATACTTCTACAAAACTTAAGAGTGGCAGGAAAGACTTTTACTTTTAAATAATATGAGGACTAAGTACAAATGCTTGATACTTAGCTCACAGAAGGTGAGACTGTTGTTACTGGGAGAAGACTTCAGCTCTGTACAAGGAAAATAATACAAAGGTGAATGCATCTAATTGTCTCCCACGTCGATGCCTTTCTAGCCCTCAGGTTCTCAGAAAGTACTCTAAAGTCTTCTACGTCATTTGCAGGTCTGTCTGGCAACAAAGATAACATCCCAGGATACAGAGGAATAACAAGGATCATCCTAAGAGCTCCTAGTTCTGACCCCACTTATTATTATGAATTCCCAAGCTATCATTACAGAAAATGCCTCATGCATGCTCAGGTACACAGCTCTCTCCACTGTGATATCATATTCACATATCTTTTATCTCTAGTTCTGGCTCTGCATGTCTACTTTTGCCCCCCACTCCCTGAAACTTGAGTGGTAAAAATTATTGCCACTGCTTAAAATTTCTTAGCCTCTCCTGTTTCTTTGAGGAATTTTAGCAAGTACTTTTATATGCATCATAAAACTGTACCTTGCCAATTAACAAAAATTTAGTATGATCTTTATAAAAGTTAATTATTATTACCCAAATAAGCTCTTGAATCTTGTGAGTTCACCCTTGAAATAGGATTAAATTTTAAAAATATAGTCCAACTACAACATAGTTAAAAATTAGTTCAAATTTTTCATTGGGATTAGTAGAAATGGACAAGTAGATCTACTCTGAAGTCTACAGGCACTTTCTTTTTTTTTTTTAAATTGGGTAAGAAGTTTTTTCTTTTGCTTGTTTTTTTTTTCTTGTTCTTTTTGAAATAATCTCAAACAAGATTTTTTTCTTTTGTCACAGAGTAACTTGTGTATCCCCTCACCAAGATTTCTCCGCTATTAGCCTCTTTCAAGTTTACATTGCCACTCACATATCTTCCTGCTTTCGAGTGTTTTTCTAGAAGTTTTTGAAAAAAAAAAAAAAAGCTGTACAATGGTGACCCGTAACCCAGAAGCATTCTAGAATTCATTTCCTAAGCAAGAAGATTCTCTTAACCAGAGAGCAGGAAGTCTATACTGATAACGCACTATCAATCACTGATAAGCTCACTCCCCACATCTCTCCTTTCTGAGTAAAGGTCCTATCTAGAAGCATATGAGCATTTATCTTCCATGGATCTTCAGGGCCACATCAACCTGGAAGAATTCCTGAGGCTCTGCTGTTTTGTTCTTTGTTTTTATATCTTTGACCATTTAAAGCGCACAGTTCATCTATTATATCTTGACTCTGAATCTTGGATGATCTGCTACTTTCTTGGCCAGATCTAGACCATGAGATCTTTGGGGGAAAAAAACGGAAATAATATGTTCTCTTTCCATGCATCCAAAAAGGAAGAAAACCATGCCAATCTACCTCATTGCTAAGGATCTTAATTGTTAACATTTGATTCTGCTGATAACTGACAGCTTTTTTCCAGCTGGCATGCAACTTTTGTTCTTTCTAGTTTAATATCAACATATTCTAGGAGGTTCTGTGAGATTACACCGGTGTTGCCATTTCTGATCCAATGTTCAGCCAGCACTGACCCTCTCTGAAGGTCCCCATATGCATCATTCATTCCTGTGATTCACTGAGACTTTTGATTTTTATTGTTCTTTTTCTATATTTATTGCTATTGACTGACTTTTTACTTCAAGGACAATGTCTGTTTTTCCCCCATTGATTTATTCATCCCTCCACTAAATTTTTGTGGACTAATATGTTAAAAATACCATTCATCTTGATACCCAAATTCTTCAGTATTTAGACCTCTTTCAGATGATTCCTGTGTCCTAATTTGGTTCTCATGTTTTCTTTATTATTTTCCTTTCTCTGAAACCTTGTTTCAGACTTGTCCTGTATTTTCCTATTCCAGCACTGGATATTAGAACTTCTTAAAGAGTCTTGATTCATTTGGTAGAGAGTAATATTTAGAGGTTAGGGCATATCTATATCTGTCTATGCCAAGTCCATCTGTACCTATATGCCCAAGTCTATCCTGCAGCATTCAAGTTCAATCCAATGTGTCACAGTTTTCTTTTTTTCTCTTGTCTGTATCTGTAATCATCTTCCCTAACAATATTTTTGCTGGGTAAAGAAACTTAGCTCTATTTTCCATCCTCTCTTCCAGCTGCACAGGGCCAGAAGAAGGTGACCAAGAAGGGCACACACTAGCCGTCTGAAGGCCATACTTCCTACTTCTTGTCTTCCTCATGCTGGCCACACACAGAAACTCTAGTAGGGAATTTCAGTGCCTGCTGGCAGAGCCACCACAGGAAATCAACCAAACACTTCCTTCTTGTAGTAGAATTAGGTCTTCTCTTTGGTCCTCTTCACAATCAACTTGCACAGGGTTGTGAAGGACAAAGGAATATAGACCTTGATACTGAAATCTGACATTACTTATTATTGCAAAATGTAGTGCTGATTAACAAATTCTATAGCACACAATGTTCTGTGAGTTCCTACAAGGATTAAGTCTTGGGGTTTACCAATGGATGGATTTCCACAGGGGAAGGGATCACTAAGCTCAGTCACTGAGAAGTGCACTTATTTTGCTTCTTCAAGGGCGTCACCTTCAAATTTAGCAGGCAAAGTACCCATAATGTTTTATGTTCTTACGTTTGCAAACCCAGTTCTAAACAAGTCCCTCAGACATGCCCAAGATCAATAACTTGTCTAGAAATCCAGGAGAAGAGGTAAGACAAATTGCAGTGCCTTGTGTAAACCAGCACTACGTTTCTGAAGGAGTCATGATTAAATTCTCCCAACAAAAGCATTAACACTTGAATTCCCTAAGATTAATATTCTTTCCAGTGTGTTCTGTTTTCTGATAAGAATGACTAATGGGAGCACCAAACTCAAGATCACTTTCTCTTCCTCAGAGGGAGACTCTAGTCATGAAAGGTGAGTTTATTCAAATTTGCACGACTTTGTAAGACATGAAGTGACTGAATGAGACGCAGCCTCTCTGGGCACATGAATCTTTTTTGCTACTCTTCCAGCTAGGATGCTCCTCACTGCATTTTCTTCTTTGGTGCATTTCCCTCTGGGAGTAGGCCCTGGGGCATTCTCTGCAGAGAACTCTTGACACTGGGAATTCCTCCTTTTGGTTGATCAAAGCTGGGCCAGCCTAACTCCACCCCAGGAAGTGGAGGCAGACACATCTGTTCAGTCTGGCTTGCTGCCAATAGAGGATTTATTCTGGGGTGAGTGGGGGAGAGGGACTTTTATGTCAGGAGGGGATTTATTTTTGGCTGACAGGGTGTGGTGAGTGTTAAGGGTGAGAACCACTTCAGCTCTTTTGCTGAATGTCTGACTTTTTGTGAGGCAGAGTTTAATCTTTGTATGTGGGTTCCAAGATTTTTATGAAGGGTGAGTGATGAATCCATGAACATTATTGACAAACTGAACAACCTTAGGGAAGTAAAGTACAACATTGGTCACAGAAAGATGTTACAAGAGAAGATTTGCCAGTTCCATGCAGATCAGTTAGGATCCAACAATGAAGTGAACATTGTGTAAACTCATTCATTAGTTTGCCTAGTTCCACAGATCAGGCCAGAGGAAAATGAAGAAAAATCCACTTGGTGTTTAGAAGTACTGGCTCTTTGTAGGGGAAGCTACTGATTATCAGAACACTTTGGATTCCAATGTCTTCAAAGAAAAGATGATACCCATCAGACTTAAAGGATTTATCAAATTCAGTAATTTATGAATTTATTATAAGTTGAAAGGGGACAGGACATGTTTAACATCCACAAAATTAGTCTGTGATTAAATTATTTCAGGTATGGTCATGAGTTCAACCTTGTCTCAAGACTTCAGTAGACAAACAGGAAAGAAATGCCATTGAGATGAATTTAATTTGATTCTAGACTGAGAAAGAGCCAACACTTGGCACTTTAAGAAATTCTTTACTCTGTCATTTTAGTCTTAAGACTATTAGAAAAAGGTATTTTTGTAGGAATGATTTGTCCATCACATCATAGATTTTATCTAGTACATATAAAGAACCTTTTTTATCATCAATACTTAGTCATGGGCTGAGATATACATAAATATACATATTATTATTTTCCTTGATCTTCATATACCATTTAAGCTAAAAATTAAATTTAGAAAATTCGCAAGGTCAGAGCCCATGTGTAAATTAGATAGAATGATGCTCTCTTATGTGGGCAAGATAATGGTTGTATAGTCAATGTGGTTGTACTTCCAAAATGATGGTTGTATAGTCAATGTGGTTGCACTTCCAAAATGATGGTTGTATAGTCAATGTGGTTGTACTTCCAAAATGACGGTTGTATAGTCAATGTGGTTGCACTTCCATCTGCTGTTCTTTGCCACTGCGTATTTTTGTGCAGATTCTATCCTATCTTGAAGACTTGCAGAACAGTATTGCCAGAAGTCTTAGTTGTATGAGGGAACAAAAACATCTGGAAAATAAATCATCCTCAGGTGAGAAAAGGCAATACAATGCAGGAAAATCACCTGAGAGATTCCGAGGGCACCATGGAATCTGTGGCTGCTTTGTTTGCCGCCTGTGAGGAGCAAATTGGAAAAGTTCACAGCAAAAAATATTTGCTGTAGGAGAAATGCGAGCAGGAGAAGCACTTTCCATCCTGGAATTTTGAGCAGAGATAGGTGACAGTGGAGAGATTGATGGCTCTCAGCTGGTTTGATCCAACAGCATGAGACTCCACGTAAATCAGCTACAACGGATGGAGGCCTTGAGTGGCCTCAAATTCCTGGTAGATACATCCTGTAATTTTTCTGGGAAGGATAGAATTCAAAGACACACAGAGAGAAAGAGCAAATGGTGGGAATACAGCCATCCCCATCAGCATCAGCATGAACAAGGGTGGAAAACATCACCTTCGTACATCACCACACATGCACTATTGGAAAAATTCCAGAAACACCCCAGAAAGGGGACTTTTGCAGAGAGGATTAAATTGTGATTCAAGGAAGAGTCTGAGCATATTATTTCTTGCTGGTATTGCAGTATTTTAATCTCAGGGTAATATGAACTAGGAAGTGGAAATATGACACATCCACAAGAGATCCTGAAGCAAAGAGGCTCATGACTTTAGGAGAACGTCCTCTTTCTCCAGGATGGGAAAAACCAGACAGGATGACTGCACAATACAGGTGGTCTGCATATGTTCCACCTGAGTCCAGTTTCATGTAGGGTGAACACACATACAGAGTGCTCGCCATGATGCGTAACTGGAGGATCTTGGGCAATGTGCTGAAGTTTCTAATTTAGTGAAGTAAGGAGTGTGAGGGAAATCTAGTACATGCATCATGAGGAGAAATTGCTTGAAAGGGACTGAACCTCAAGTGTCACAGTTTCTTCTTCCTCTGTCTAGCTCTGCTCTAACTAGCAAAGAGGGTGCAAGAAAGTCAGTAACTTCCTCTGAGGTTTCAGATAAATTTATTGAACTGAAAGCCTTTTAAATGTCCTCTTTGGGGCGGTGAGGTGGCTCAGTGGGCAATGAAAGTGCCTGACACCCAAGTCTTACCACCCAAGTTCAATCCCTGGAATATATGGAAGGAAAGAACCAATGCCCCAAAGTTATTCTCTGATGTGTATATTCATGCTGTGGTCTACAATCAAACATACACAAACAAGCACATGCTTGCACATACACACACACACACACCAAGCACACAAACACACCAAACACATGTGCGCACACACACACCACAATCATAATAATATTCAATAATCATCAAAAATTCAATTTTGCCCACCAATCCTGTGAGCCATTTCTGCTTATGCTAATGGAAGAAGGCTACAGCCAGAACGCAATGTCTCCACAGCAAATAGTTTGCATCAATTTTAAGGAGTTTTCTGACTGCAGACCGGTCAACTCTGTGTCCTGCAAGCACCCGTGAAGGAAAGTGTCTGCATCACAGAGTAGACATGTTTTGTTTTGTTTCCTTCTTTCTTCTACTCCTTCTTACATGCCAAGCCCTGGTTTCCTTTCTGGTCACTGAATAAATGTGTAGGACTTCTCCAAATGCTATCAGATTGGCTAGGCGTATAGTCTGTGTTTTGCATGTCCTGCCAAGATAAGCTTGGTCATTTACCTCTGTTTATTTTCATTTTCCAGACATCAGGTACTGTTTGCATTCCAGCACCCACACAGGAGTAACATCTCCCCAATTAACATGGCAGTGTTTCTGAGTGTTGCTTAACTTCGCGGAACTTGGTGTCAAGCCAACCAGAGGCATCTATCAAATAACAGCCAGGGGCACTGGTTTTTTTCAACTGTTTTCAAATTCTCTGCAGCGATAATTCAAATGGAATTTTTAATAAACAATCTCGTGATAGAAAGATGGGGACTGGAAAGAGGAGGGAGGGAGGGAGGGAAGGAGGGAGGGAGGGAGGAGAGAAGTGCGACTACTGTCAGAGAAGCCCAAAGCAAACCCGAGCTCATCACACCTATGGCTGGCACACGGCTGGGCTTTGGCATTTTAAAGGAGATGGAAATATGGGTTTTGCTCAAACTACAAGTTCAATATTTAAAAACTAATTTTAGGGTGATTCTTTCACTGCTCCAAGAACATCAGGTTTGTATGACCTAAGCTTCCTTCAGGTTTGTATGCGATCACCTTCTGGACAGGGGATTTTGGTAAAGAGTCTTGCTTGCTCAAGCATTTTCATTGGCTCCTTG
This sequence comes from Bramus lutescens, assembly GCA_001685075.1. Lineage (NCBI taxonomy): Eukaryota > Metazoa > Chordata > Mammalia > Rodentia > Cricetidae > Bramus > Bramus lutescens. The sequence goes on along the minus strand of LOEQ01006363.1, from coordinate 96,366 downwards.
ATCTTGCCATGTCTTCGAAGTAGCAAGGAGAGCCGATTTGTTTTGCTTCTTACTTCTTTTCAGCTTTAACCCTTGCATGCAGTTGGAAATCGCCATACACATCATCATCCCTAAGCACACTGCTTCCTATAGCTACAACTTCATTTTGATTCCTGCTGAAACTAGGTTGAGTGTGCAGTTCACACCTTTGAAGCTAGATACTTTTCTGTTGACTACCAAAATCTCTCATTTTCATATTTAGAATGGGATGACCCCTACCATTCTTACTTGAAAATTATTAAAGAAAATAAAGATTTCATCATGTGAAAATTGAGTTTTCCAGTATCTATGCAGTGAGAAGAAAAAAAAAATTATACCAAAGTGAAGACAAAAGAACTTCTATTTCACAATACGGAAAACATCAATGACACGGAAAGGAGTAAACACACTGCCCGACGGGAAGTGCTGTGGAATGTGCTTTCTCAGATATATCTTGTATTATGATAACTGAAGATGCCTGTAAAGCTGTTGAGAATGATTTAGATGTGAGTGAGGATGAAGGGTGAAATGCAATCAAGTTGACTTATAATTGTAGATTAATGCACGCAAGGTGTTCTAGACATGCGTGGGTATGACTGATGGTTTTCTGTTTCCATGGAAAATTAGTAAAGAAAGGGGAAAGAAAAGAAGAAATAAAGATCTTTAATTACCTGCTGTATGCCAGCCTTGTCTTGGCAATCACTTCATTATATCTGTGCCCAAACCTTCCTCAACAAGTTAGCATCATACTGCCTTTCAGAAAAGAGGAATCTGCTGGGAGACATAGAGCAACTGGTTTGGGATCGTAGCTAGCAAATGGCACGCTAGGACTTTAGTTGAGATCAGCCTGACCTCCGTATTGTGTCCTCTACCTTGAATGCCTGTGGTTCTTTTTGTATTAATCTCTTAGGCCGTTCCTTCTCGTTCTAGAGAAATAACAAAGAAATTCAGCATTAGTGCATGACCTATGGAATTCCAAAACACCATAGCTGACATTTAGGCAGATGTTGTAGCATTAATCAGCTACTCTCCAAACAACTTCTTCAAAAAGTTTTTTGAATAATTCTTTGAGAGTTTCAAGCAATTTTGAAGAAAGTCACACCCTTCCCTAACAGCAGCTCTACAGCTCTTCCCAGAACTTCTTCCCCTACCTCCCTATGTATACCTCTCTCTCCCTCCCTTCTCTCTCTCCCTCCCCTCTCTCTTTCACCTATCTTGCCCTTTTCTTCTCTCTCTTCTCGCTCTGCTGCCCCTTTCTTTACTCTGCATGAGAGACCTGCCCACTGCCCTGAAGTGATGTCACACTATTGAGGAAATGGACTTTTTCCTCTTCTCACAGCAATCAAATGTTAATAGCTTCTCGGACTGGGCTGAGATTTTACACTCACCTCCATTTCTCCACGCTGGGATTCTTTTTATGGCTTGAGCTTGTGTAGATCTTGTGCATGCTACCACAATTGCTGTAAGTTCATATATGTGTGCATTTATCCTATGGTGTCTTGAAATTTTTTTCTTTAAGGCATTTACCAGTTTTTGGCTCTAATAATCTTTCCACTTCTTCCTTGGAGTAAGTATATCTCTGAGCCTTTAATGGGAAATAGCTTTCATTCTTTCTTTGGAAAATCAGTAAACTTGCCTCTTGGGAGCCATAAATATACTGGTTACCACTGCCTACATGTGACTTTTTCCAAATGGATCAGAAGCACTTCCTAAATCTGAGACAGATCTTACTAATTTGACTTATCAACATCTGAGGAGCCAAAAGTGCTCAAAATAGTATTACTACAAGTCAACTGAAAGTTTAAAGTAGACTGTCCTGCCTCATGCTTTGAGGGAAGAATAGTTACAGCTGACCCGCCAAGACAGAAGAGCGAAGGATGAGCAACACCTGCTGAAAATCATACACAGCTGTGTGTGATGCACTACAACAACACAATACAATGACTGTGGGTGGCTAGGAAAAGAGAAGCAAGGCTCCTACTAGTAGATCTATTTCTAATGTACTTTGCAGAAAAATGGCTTCTCCCTCCCTCTCTTAGTGTATGTGCACATATTCATGCATGTGTGTGTAGTTATGCAGATGTGTTTGTACACACTGAAGAAACCAGGGAAACAATGTCCAGTGTCTTCTTCTATTGCTCTCCATTTTCTTTTTGAAACAGTGTCTCTCAATGAATCTGAAATTCATCAATTAAGGTAAAGTAGCTGGTCAGCAAGCTCCATGGATCTTCCTCTCTCTGCCACCCCAGCACTGGGGCAATAGGCACACTCGCTATCACTTTTTTGATGTGGCTGCTAAGGACTGAAATTAGATCCTCATACTTAAGTGGCTAGCATTTGATGGACTTAGCCATCTCCTCAACCCTGGAAAAAGCAGTTCTTACTGTTTCTCTAAGTGAAATGTCAAGGACATAACAGCTGTTACAGTTTTCTTTACCAGGGAAATCCATCAAAGATTTCAGATGGGTAGTGTCTTGTGACCACCAGAGTTTAGAGCCACGTGTAGTCAAACTCACACACACACACACACACACACACACACACACACATATATATATATATAATACATGCATATACATACACACATACTTGTGTGTGTTGCATGATTATTTTATGTCTAGAGAATATTTTGATGAAATTGAAAAATCTGAATGTGAACTATTGATTCTTAGCTTTAGATGAGTTACCAGGTTGACTGTGCGGGTAGAACAGCGTTGAGATAATGACTAGGTGGATGTGCCAGAATGAGTCAATGAATCCATTATAACACATTGTCGCAATCCTATTTCTGCTACCATCACTGGAACATAAAAATAACATTTAATAAGTTCTGCGCCATGAAATTGAGAGTGGAATACTAAAGAGTTGTCATTATTTGGGGGAACAGGAATGGTGACTGATAAGATAACGATTGCCAGAACTATTTCAGTTTGCGGAATTGGCGTAGATAAATTCTCTGCTCTATGTTCTAATTACTGTAATTTGATCATTATAATGATTATAATTCATATTCACTGTATATGAGATAGTCTCTTAACACTGCCTGTCATACCATAGTGAATTTGCTTGAAAGATATTTTGGGGAGGGAAACGTATTGTATCTTATCAACAATGCCTTTAGTAGCTTAATTATGATATGCTTTCAGGACTTTTTTTCTTTCAGAATTTTTATATCACTTCTTGAGATGCCTGTCTCCTGAATGAGAATATTGCACTACTAAGAGCTGTGCTGAGACATTATTTTTAGTGAATTGCCAGTTCCATTTCTAATATTCTATCGAGAAGAGGGTTTCAAAGCAGGATAATCTGTCAAAAATGCTTGCTAAATCAATAATAACTTGCATATATAGCATAACACTGCATATTTATGAAAGTAACAACTATGGACTGATTCAGAAAGATTTCTGAGAAAGATTATGGAAAAAAGATCAAATGTAAAACATGTATATTAAATATGTATTTTATGGCTCAAAATAGGTGGATAAATAAAACTCAGTCTCAACATTTGTATAAAAACTGAGGTGAGGCAAGTAAGTAAATAGTAAAGACATTTCCTGTTGGGAGCGGGTGTCTGGGGGGCATGAGGGAAGAAGACGCCTGCTTCTCGGGTCAGATTCTTTCACTATTGCTGCTGGTCCCGCAGTAATGTTCTATACTCAAACAGACATTCAATGTTATCTTTCATTTGAGTTATACACATAAAAGCATTCCAATTTTGTCACTTCCTCACATATAACATCTCCTAAGCAGATATATTATTTTGGTGCATAGTATGAGCAATGGCATTTGTCCAGTTGCTACCAACTTTATCTAGTGGCTACTTATTTACCTATTGATTGGAGATACTGTCACAATCACATGTAATTCTCACTAATTCCCTTAATAATTTTTATTGTATTAGTTCTTTGAAGTTTCATAGGATATGTTTTCATCATACTAACCACCCCCAACTCTTCTCAAATCCACCCCCTTTCTTGCCCTTCAAAATTTGGTGTTCTCCACCTGATTTTTGACAAAGGAGCTAAAATTATACAATGGAAGAAAGATAGCATCTTTAACAGATGGTGCTGGCAGAACTGGATGTCAACCTATAGAAGAATAAAAATAGATCCATATCTATCACCATGAACAAAACTCAAGTCCAAATGGATTAAACAATTTTAATCATATTAATATTGATTAAATATAATTTATATTTTAATTATTATTAAAATATTACTCTTTAAAAATTAACATTAATAATTAATATTAAATTAATATTAATATTAATCTGACCACACTGAACCTGATAGAAGAGAAAGTGGGAAGTAGTC
>LOEQ01006363.1:63046-76190 GCA_001685075.1 Bramus lutescens | reverse complement strand
AGAGGAGTTATCTGTGCTGTGCTCAGTGTATAAGAGAGGGTAGAGGAGTTATCTATGCTGTGCTCAGTGTATAAGAGAGGGTAGAGGAGTTATCTGTGCTGTGCTCAGTGTATAAGAGAGGGTAGAGGAGTTATCTGTGAGAATGAAAATGTCAGTAGCAATTCACTATGAAGACCAGCAGAACTAGCTGTGGGTTCCATAAAGCCTGCAAGCCGTTTATACCTGCCCATTCATTCCCACAGAATTTTCTTTTACTCTTCTTATTCAGGATATTTGAAAAATGACTGATGCATCATATTTACTTTTTTACTCCATTTGCAAGAAGTTGAACGCCACAAAATGAGAATTTATCTCTTTTTTATTAACATATTTTAAGTGTGGAATAGTGCCTGGGAAGTACCCTAATTGTTTTATTATACCCTAGATAAGCTAAAGGTCGATTAGTGAGACTAATCCTGAGTTCAATTCCTAGACCTGTGTCCCCACACACAGAAAAGATATTTCCTGCTTGAAATAAAATAACAACAACAACAACAGCACACAAAAAACAAATCATGGAGACTACTTAACCATCATTTGAGATTGAACAGATAAACATTAAGCAGAAAACACTCTATGTTAAGTAGCTTGATTTGTCTTCTGTTTTGCATCACAGAGTTTCACCTCTTTCTTTTCAGGAGCATCTAAAAATTAGACTGCTTTTGTGACTAGAAGATGTAAGATAAGAGAAAACAATGATTGCTCCTCATTGCGTTGCCATTTGTAAGGGTTAAGAAGTCAACAACAGAGGACTGGCGGTGGCACACGCTTTTAATCCCAGCACTTGGGGGGCAGAGGCAAGTGGATCTCTGTGAATTTGAGGCCAGCTTAGTCTGTCTACAGAGCAAGTCCCAGGACAAATTTCAAAGCTACAAGAGAAACCCTGTCTTGAAAAAAAATAATAAAAGGGAAATAACATGAGAACATGAGAAGGAATTACTGCACAACCTTTTCTGAGTCCTTCCTGAGTTACCCTGACATTTGAAGTGTCTTCACTGAGACATGAATTACATCCAAATGATAGCTATACAGAATGTGCATCTCTTTTTTTATTATCAGTGCCATTGTCTATGTCTTTTCTGTCGTGTACACACTCTATTACCACTCAGCTTACTGGACCTAAGCAGAGAGAAGAGGGAAAATGAAGAAGCGCAATGCCCAGAACGCGCCATCTACTGGTACCCTCATTGCCATCCAGCTGGAACGGGAGAAAGAGCGCCTCCTGCTTGAGAAAGTAACTCAACTCTTCACCTTCAAAATCAAAGGCATAAGAAGCTTTATTCAAATAAGAGGCAGAGGTCCCTGACGTGTGGAGTATTTTGCTCGTCCTCAGTCTTTTCAGGAGTCTTAGAATCTTATTCAAAGCCTACTTATTTATACTCAACAGACGACTTTTTGTGCTTAAACCCATCTTTAGATCACAGGATATATATGGAGCAAATTTCAAAACAAATTACTCTTAAAGGTACATAAATCAGCAAAACTGAAACAGTTCAGGGTTTAGAGCAGACCAGTAATGGCACATACATCTCATTAGCTTTATTGTATCATAGTAAATATAAAAAATGAGGGGCGCTGGGGAATTGGGGGAAGAGGAGGGAGGAAAGACTGTCATTAAAATGTATTGTATAAGAGAAGAATAAATGAAAACAAAGGATTTTCTGGCAATGGGGCACATTTCTCAGAAGCAGAGGGAATTGTGGGTATTGCCATGTAGAAGAAGGCAGAGCACTGTGGTCAGTGAAAGGATTTACTCTGAGAAAACAACAAATCTGCAAAGTGGTGCTTGAGGGATCTGGAATGATTGCATTTAATTCTGAAACAATGTTTGATAATGATACCTCTACTTCATCTTCTTTTGGGTATCGTTCCTCATTTTACTTTTTAGATTTCTCATGGCCTACAAGTGTTCATACATTTAGGTCAGTGGTTCTCAGCCTTTCTAAAGCTGCAATCCTTGAGCACAGTTCATGTTGCGGTGAGCTCCAACCATGAAATTATTTTTGCTGCTACTTTATAACTGTAATTTTGCTAATGTTAGAAATTGCAATATAAATATCCGTGTTTCTGATGGCCTTAGGTAGACACTGTGAAAGCTGTGCAAGCCCAAGGAGTTGTGACACACAGGTTAAGAACTACTGATATAGATGTTTACACTGTAGATTACAATAGCATGGCTGGTATAGAGTACAGTCCAGAAAACTAAGGCTGGATTTGTGTATAGAATGTGCCAAGGCCAGGACCATATCCAACAAAAGAACCATCAGTTTCCTATATTAAAATTCCAGTCATCCAATTATAAATTGTTTATAAATTCTGAAATATTCTATGCCACAAATTTGATTTTCTTTGTTCTTTTTTACTAGTATATACAAATAATGGGTTTCATTGTAATACTTCCATACATTCAGATAATATGCTTTTGGTCATATTCTCTCCTATTGCACTTCCTGCTCCCCTCCCCCTTTCCTCTTCTACATCTCCTTTGCATTTTCATTTTCTTTTGCACTAACTTCCATTAGACAAAACATGAGGGACTTGCTTTTGTTCATGTGCTTTATTTTATTGAACTTATCTGTCCAGCTCCACCAATCTTCCTGAAAGCAATGTCATTTGCTCTTTGACTCAAAATTCTTTTTTATTTCTCTTTTCTTCCATCTTGTCTTGTCTTATCTTATTTCATCTCATCTTGTCCCGTCCTGCTCCCTCCTTCCCTCCCCCCCTTCTATTCTCTTTCTAGCTCCCTCTTTTCATTATCCATTCACTGTGGATGGGCATCTAGGCTGATCCTGTGCCTTGACTTTTATGAAGAGTCAATAATGAACATGGGCTTGCAATCACTAGCTGTTATTAATATTCATATATTGGTCATGTGTTGTGCAATGATTAATTTCTTTATACATCCAGTACGAGTCATGAGCTGAAGGTAACACTTACGTAAGGTAAGGGCATTGTCCTTGAATATTTTAGAGCTAGAGAGAACAAAGTTAATAGCAGTGGTTAGAGCAAGGGATTTGCGGGCCTGGTGTGGGATACTAACTACATGAATGACGACCTTAGAGAGCTAACTAACTAAGTATGTGTATGACCTTAGACAAGTTACTTATTATTTCTGTCAGGCAGGTTCTTCGTGGACGTGGGACCTAAAAATGGAGATCATGATGCCTACCTTCATGAATTTGGTGAGAATAATATTTCCCATATGTGTATATATTAAGTTTATATATATGCCATGCATTTAAATTGAGAGCCTGAAATATAGGTGCTATACAAATGCTTGTTGGTGAATAAATAAAATGGGTAATCTTGGGCAAATTATTCATGAACTTCTCTTGCTTCATCTATAAAATGTCTTAACCTCCAAACTTGTTTAACCTCATGAAGTACTTGTTAAAATAAATGAAACTAAATTCATATTATGTTGGTGCATACAGAGAACAAGTCCCATATCCTATAAAACCTAATAAAGACCCAATAAACTGTACTCATTAACAATATTATATTTTAATAATTAGAAAACAAATGCCAAGGTCCATATGAGTTTGTGAAAAGGACAGAGCAGTGTGGGTGGTACTCAAATAGGGAAGGCGTCATAGCATTGGCACACTTGTGCCTTCTGTAACTCAGAGGTCCTTCACATGCCTGCACGGAGCACTGTCACCAGATGCCTATAGCAAATGAGACTCTAGGTATAGGCACAAGTTCCTGCCAAACGTTAAGAGAGACATAGACATGGAGGAGAGTTGCTGCAAGTTCTGTGGGCGGGGAGGGGGGTCGTCTCTCTGTTTCCTTTGCAAAGCATCGAAGACCACCCTGCTTTTTGGGATGCTGCCTTGAAAGGCAGGCACTCACTCATTCCTTCAGTCCTGACCTGTTCCTGTCACATAGCTCCCTTAGCTCCAGAGTTTCTGTCTTGTCTTGAATTTCTTTTTTACGCCGTCCCCCAAAGATTGCTTTATTTTATTTGTTCTGTCATTATTTTCTAATTTCAGCTTTTTGAATGGCCTAGCTGCCTTGGAATTCATTGCAGTGACCAGGTTGGCCTCAACCTCACAGACGTCCACTTGCCTCTGCCTTCCCGGTGCTGGGATTGTGTCAAGTGTGTGTTACTAGGCCTGGATGATAGCTTTATGTTTAATACTCATGATACAAACAACACATGCTCAGGATAGCTAAATCAGTCAATGAATAACTCTGAAGAGAATTTAAAGTTTCTGGAAAGTTCCCCCACAAGTAAGCATTTCTAATAGAGGCAGCAGAGACCGTCTTCATTGAGCGTAATTACAATTAACCCTGACCTCCCAAAGCAAGCAACATTTTCTAAGCTACAAATCTGCTCCTGATAGTTTCATGTTTCTAATCCTGCTATTTTCATGCTATTTTCAAACAATTTTATGTTTGCTTTCTTTCTGCTCCCACCCATTTGATAGAGTAGACATAATCCTAAGTACAGCATGTTGGGTCCTGAGCCTCTAGAGAACTTGACTTTCATCCACCTTACTTTCTGCCATTCTCCTTATATGATTAACTCTAGGTTCTGGTCACAGAAAAGCTTTTCATATTCACCTAAATCCTTGTCTTGTTTTATTTATGATTATGCTTTAATTTATTTTTTGAGAATTTCATATGCACCAATACTATATTTACACTCTTTCCTCCTGCCTCCTCCTGACCTTGCAAATCTTCCATGTCCCTTTGGTCTAGTGGTTCTCAACCTTCCTACTGCATCAGATTGTGGTGACCCCCAACAGTAAAATTATTTTGTTGTTACTTCATAACTATAATTTTATTACTGTAGTAAATCTTAATGAAAATATCTGATGTATAGGATATCTGATATGTGACCCCTGTCAAAGAGTTATTTGACCCCCCCTCCAAAGGGGTCATGACCCACAGGGTGAGAACTGCAGCTTTAGTCCTTCTTTAAGTTTATTACCTATTCTTTTAATATTTATTGCACACATGAACACACACACACACACACACAAGAGGGAGAGGGTCTATTGAGTTCCTTTAGTGTTTCCAATATGAATATGTGTTCATATTGGAAACTGATTGGGTAAGGAAGGAGTAACAGAATCTAGGACCTCCTACAAATTGGTGCTGGCTTCTGAAGAAGCTTAAGGCATCCAAGGGGATAAGGAGATGAAGATACATGTGAGAGACAAGGGTAGCAGTAGCATCAATAACTGACCTAAACATTTGCATTTAGAGGCGCTTAGAAAGGGCATGGAAAAACTGGAAATGAGCAATATCCATGGGCTTAAACATAAAGTATTTTGTGAAAAAGATGAACAGCTCACAAGAAGCTTTAAATTTGATGGAGACAAAATTTCTACAGATTTCAAGTACTATCATGTAATATTGCCACAACTTTTTATAAAATATTGTTGTGAAAACTGAAAACAAATATGGCATAAAGGCCTGCCTGGGACATGTAGGAGCAAACAGAGGTGTGATTTACACAGCAATTCTTTTTTCTTTTTTATTAAAAATTTCCACTTCCTCCCCTCCTCCCATTCCCCCCCNCTTCTCAGTCAGCCCTCATTGTCAGCCACGTTCAGAAAGTCCAGTTTGATCACAAGCTCCATCAGTCCCAGTCCAGCTGTCCTTGGTGAGCTCCCATTAGATCAGTCCCACATACACAGCAATTCTTGAGAGAATGAAAGCACCCTAGATAAGCTTTAATAGCCTTTATATTTTTTATGGAAACTTATCAGGATATGTTACACATAAAATAGCTTTCCTACTTAGGTTTCTACTGAGGTGATAAAGCACTCATCAAACCCAAATTTGGGGAATAAAATACTTTTTTGGTTTACATATGATATTCATAGTCCATCATTGAGAAAATCCAGGACAGGAACTCAAGCCGGAGCAGAGGTGAGAACTTTGGAGGAAAGCTCCTTACTGCCTTGCTCTCAAGTTCGCTCAGCTTCTCTTACATACCAGGGTTGGCACTGCCTGCTGTGGACTGGGATATCCCATATGACTCATCAATTATGAATCAATAAATGCCCTATGGGTATGTCCATAGGCCAGACTGATGAAGGCAATTCCTCAATTCCTGTGCCCTCTTCGCAGATGTCTTTTAATTTATGTCAGGCTTAGAAAGAACTAACCAGCAGTTTTTTAGTCTGAAAAGACAAGGCAAGAGTGTGAGACTTCAAGGGAAAAAGAGAAACAAATTGTAAACATTTGTTTATGAAACACTCCAGGACATAGGTCCACTTCTTGGCTGAACATACATGGTTAGGAATGCAAGACAATTCCCCAAAAGAAGCTGAAAGTTGAGCAGGATTTTGTCAACCACATATGTTAAAAAAAATAGAAGTTAAAAAACAAAAGCAAATCTGGCTATGAGTAACTCAAATGAAATGGATGCAAAAAGGAGAAAGGAGAATAGCAATAATCACAACCAGCATATACCTGTGGAAAGAAAAGGAAAAGGAATGGAGATAAATGAAGTCCTTCAAGGTAAGTGAATACCATGGATACAGGCGATGTATGCATGGGGAAAGAAAACTCATCATATGACAAGTAACCAAAATCAAAGTTTATCATACATAAAATTTTATGGTATGCTAAAATCAGAGGTTGTTTGGTGTAGGAAGTCCTTCTGTATAAGTGCTGCTTTTATTGGTTTATGAATAAAGAAGCTGCTTTCAGCCAATGGCATAACAGAATATAGCGAGACTGGAAGAGATATATCAAGAGAGAGTAGGTGGAGTCAAGGAGAAGCCATGGAACCGCAGCTGCCAGGGACAGGCACACTGGGACCTTGCTGGTAAGCCACACCCATGTGGTGATTCACAGATGAATAGAAATGGGTTAACCAAAGATATAAGAGCTAGCTAGCAATATGCTTAAGTGATTGGCCAAGCAATGATTTAAATAATATAATTTCTGAGTGATTATTTCTTGGGTGGGCAGACGGGAACAAATAAGTGGTCTTCCCGCTACCACAGTTATCTCTTTTATATTTTTAAATCGGTAAGTTCACTATTTTTATTGAACTGTTTGATAATGACCCACCAAGTTCTAATTATCCTCATAACCAAGTTGTAAAATGATTTTACCAGGCCTCTCCTATGCCATGCACATGTTAGTGCTTACTGGATTTAGCCAGCTCTTTCCTTCTCATAGAACAACCACTGAACAGTCTAGGTCCGTACACTTTGGTTTTACCACAACATTGTACTAGCAAAATCATAAAGGATTTAGCATTTATGTTGTGACTCCTCCAACATCCATTAGCCTTTGAGGTTCATCCTCTCTGTTCTGTACTTGCTATTGGTTGTTTCTTTATATTCTGGCATCATTCTTTTGGAGAAATGGGCCAGTGTGTTTAACAAGGAACCAGTTCAAGCACTTGGATTGTTTCCAGTTTGGGACAATTATAAAAGCCACTATAAATATTCATATAGAGTATTTTTATGAACAAATTTCTATTCTATTCAAGAAAACATTTGGAAGTGAAACTATAGGTTTTTATAACTGCATTTTTAACTTCATAAGAAACTTCCAAATTGTTTTTAAATTCCATGCATCCATGTTACAGGCACAGCAGCCATGTATGAACATTCTAATAGAGCCACATCCTTGCTAGCAGGTATATGACACTTAAACATGTATGCATGCAGTAGTGGCACATGGTAGCTTTTATTTTCATTTCCCCCAAGTCTAACTTTCAGAATCCTTTTAGATGTCCGAGTCACTTGTATTGTTCTTAGTTCAATGTTTGTCTCCATACCACTGTTTTGAAAGTTCTTTAGTAGCTATCAAATATGTGATCTTCAAATGCTTCTCGCAGTTAGTGCCTTTCTCTTTCATTGTCTTAGATTGTGGTTTTCAACAGTAGACAGTCTTAATAAACTTTATTTACATTTTTTTTAGTTTATGTTTTTGTTGCTATGTCAAGGAAAATTTTGGCAAGTCAGCAACAATATCTTAGACATGGCAACAGCAAAACTCCCTCCCCAGATCTTATTTATGTACTTGGCTTTTTTGGTTAACAAAGATGATATGATTGAAGCAAATCCGCAAAATTGAAAACAAAGCAAAACAAAAACTTTCAATGTTTGTTTCTTTACATAGAGGAAAATGAAGATCTGTGGCACTCTGGAAAATATCTTATTTATCAGTATTTTCAACGATATTTTGTCTACTGTGTATGTTTTCCCACTTCTGACATGCATAGTATTAAAAATTAAAATCTTCTCAGATTGATAATTTATGCCCCTGGCAATGATAAAAGCCAGAAAAGTAGATGAACCATAAAAGTATATCACATTTTCCATATATTTTACTCAAAAGACTATCAAGAAAAATATACTGAAAATGTGATATATTTAGATAGGTATACCATGTTGTATTTTTGTGTATGTCATTTACCCTTCTTCCCAATTATACTTATTTTATTAAAAGTTACCAATAAATAAGGGAAACATGCCTATGACACTATTCAAGACAAAGATCACAAAACCTGAATAAAAGCAAAAAATCCAAAAACCTAAGACCAAAAATCTCACACTCCCTGCTTACAAAATCAAACCAAACCAAAAACCATATTTGCATAAGATTTGATAAAGCAGTCTAATAAGATATTGCATAACCTTTGATTTCAGTTACTACTTTCATTAAAGAAACAATTATGAGGACTCATTTATTTCATTTTTTGGACTCTTACCAAAAGGTGAAAACTAATTCTAATTCTATGCAGTTGGCTAGCAAAAACTATTGACATTAGCATTAACATTTACACATCCTGTTAGCATTCAATTACAGCACTTGTAACTTTCCTCTTTGCCCATGCAATAGCTCTCTCCACACATCTAACCTCCTTATTGCTTTTCTTGTGGAAAAAATTTCTTATGTCATCCAAGTCTATCTACTAAAATTTTAATTAATTGAATAGCACTGCCAACATCCTTTTCTGGTGATGTTCTTTTGAGAAAGCCTTTGTATCAAAACATAAAAAATAAGCAGTAAAATAACAATGCTTCACTAATTTTTCAGGCCACTTAATAGATAACAAATGAAATATAAAGTATGCTTAGCATCTTCATATGTGATAAATCAATTTTAATCAAGAAATAAAGTTCAAAAATTTTAAAAAAATAGCATTAGTAACAGCAGAAGACTTTGTATTAGAAATTAAGTTGTACGTTTTAAAAGCACGGGCAAAAGAAATTTTAAAATAAAAAATACAATGCTAGGCACTACCAAACTTAATCTGAAAGAATGTGCCCAAAGTCTGTGTGAGCATGGAAAGTAGTTGCTATCTGGAGAAAAAATGAATTATAGGTTAGGAATTTATCCCAACACACAGGAGGTAGAAATATTCCTACCTGAGTGGAGACATCCATGTCACTGTGAAAAGAGTTTCCTCTTCTATTCTTGGTGCTTTCAGAAGCCTGCATAAGTTTAGAGATTTCATTAGCTTTGAAGAAAGAATACTCACTAAACTTGAAGGATAATTTAAGCAGAATATATACCATAAAATTGTAATAATTAGCTGATTATGTTATTAAATTAAATATACAAGACTTTACAATGTGGAGCACTTCCATATATAGAACACCATGGTTCCATTATTCTTCAGCTTTCCTAAAATGTCTTCACAAATATATGATGAATTTGAATGTATAAATAATTAATCAGAATCTATTTTTGCTCTTTTTCACCGGCAAAACTTTCTATAACTTATCAACGTGACACTAAACACATAAAGGAGTCTTGAAAAAGCTGTCATATGTTACAGTGAATAGATTTATAATTTTTCCCATTTTCATAATTGTTTTGGGTATTGTTTATGCTAAAGCAGGCAGAAAGATAGAAAACTATGAAGACATGTTTTTGCTAAACATTATTCAACCTCAAAAGAGTTTATGAGCAAAAACCTAACTAAAGAGGAATACGTTTAAAGAAGAACATAGCCCAATACCAATATGTCCAGAGTGGGATGTGGGTGATGTGGGCTACAACATCACAATAAGCAGAATGTTCTGCTCTGCTTCTATTGCATAGAATTTCAGTGATGGATAAATATTTTTTATCTTTTAATTTAGTTCTGTTTTATTGTTTGTTTCTTTCTTTTGTGGTTATCACCCTGCACAAAAACAAAACTCCAAATGGATCAAAAAACCTCAACAGAAGACTGGATACCCTAAATCTGATAGAAGAGAAACTGAGGAATAGTCTTGAACTCATTAACACAGGAAAATAGTTTCTGAAGAATAATAATTTATCAATTGGACACCATGAAACTGAAGTGTCTGTATGTCAAAGGATACCATATTTGGACAAAGCAGAAGTCTGAAGAATGGGAAAATATCTTTTCCAATTACATATCCAGTAGAGAGTTAATATCTAAAATATGTAAAGAATTAAAAAAAATCTGAACAACAAGAAGACAAACAACTCAGTTTAAAGATGGGGTACAGAACTAAACAGGGAACTCTCAAAAGATGAAACACAATTGACTGAGAAACATGTAAAGAAAGGATCAACATTCTTAGACATCTGGAAATTCAAATGACAACTACTTTGAAATTTCATCTTGAACCAGTCAGAATGGCCAAGATCAACAAAACAGAAGACAGGTCGTGCTAGTGAGGATGCGGGGTAAGGGGAACACTCATCCATTGCTGGTGACAATGAAACTTGTACAGCCACTAAGGAAATCAGTGTGGGAGCTATGTCAGGAAGTTGAGAATACATCTACCTCAAGACCCAATTATATAAGCCTTGTGCATATACCCAAAGCAGTCTATATCCCTCTACAGAGATACTAGTTCATCCACGTGCATTACTTTTCTGTTAACCCAGAAACTGAAAGCATTCTTGATGTCCATCAATAGATAAATTGATAATGAAAATGTGGTACATTGACACAATAGAGCTTACTCAGTTGGTAAAAAAAAAATACAAAAAGAATCAGAAAATTTATAGACAAATGATGGATCTAGGAAAAAACAACATCTTGAGTAAAATTACCCAGACCCAAAAAGAAGAATATGATATTATTTTCTTAAATGGGGATGTTAGCTTTTAAGTCTTCCAATAGAAATGCTACTACAATTCATACAACCATGGAGATTATGTATAGAGTAAGGCACTAGGGGAAGGGAGGATCTCCCAAGCAAGGGGGAATAGAATTTTTAGTTATGGAGAAACACTGGAGTTACTAGAACAGGGGGATTAAATAGGAAAGGGAAGGGAAGAGAAGGGAAGAGGAGTGTGGTGGTTGGAATGATAATAGAGCCCATAGGTGCATATATTTGAATGCTTATTCACCAGGGAGTGAACCCATTTGGAAAAGATTAAGATGTGTGGCCTACTTGGAGGAGGTGTATCACTGAGAATAGGCTTTGAGGTTTCAAAAGCCTATGATAGGCACAGTCTCTCTCTCTCTCTCTCTCTCTCTCTCTCTCTCNNCTCTCTCTCTCTCTCTCTCTCTCTCTCTCTCTCTCTCTCTCTTTCTCTCTGTCTACTGACTGAGGATCAGAATGTAAAGCTCTCTACTGCTTCTCCAGTGCCATATCTGATTGTCTATTTCTTAAAATGGTGATCATTTTTCTTTAAAAAAGATGTGTCTTGGTCATGGTGTCTCTTCACAGCAATAGAACAGTAACTAAAAACAAGTATAAGGGAAAGGATATGGGGAGGGACAAGTAACACAAAGGGCCATTTGAGGGGCCATGTGGAAAAATACTACAGTAGAAACTTCTTAAAATACATACACATATAAAAGAAATCTAAATGGAGTCACCAAATAACAAGAGAAGACAATGCCCCAACTAGTCATCTCTCATCAGCAAATGAAACTTCCAGTGCCAGGGATGGATTACATCTAAGTGAGATGTTGGCCAGGGAAGGTCCATGAAAATCTCCAAAGAACTCAGGCTATTGCCAAAGCTACTGTTTCCTCTCCACAAACTGTTTTGAAGGCTCTATTGCTGAAGATAACACTTGCATATCTCATTGAACACAGAGAAGTTGAGTGGTACCTATCTAACGCTTCCACCTCTACTTACTAGTGTCCATGGTACTGGAAGGGTCTCTGCCTGATACTAGAGGAGAACAGTAACCACCTACCCAGTTACAAAACCATGTCATCTACAAAGGTGATCTCCCTGCATGATATGCTAGCACAATAGTGGCACAAACACTGTAGGAGTAACCAACCATTATCTCACTGAATTTAAGGCTCAGTCCACAAGATAGAAGCCATGTCTGATACTGCTTAGTTGGCTAAGGACCTGGGGACTAGATAGGTCATGGACTTAGAAGAATACCAAAACTATAATTCTACTAAAGAAACAGCAATAAAATGACTCTGAACAACATTAACTATACCTATAGATCATGTCTTGGTCAGTCATCATCAAAGAGTCATCCTCTTGTAGTATATAGGAACTAATACAGAACCCAAAACTGCACAATTTGCAGAAAATGAGAGACTTTGGAACACAGTCTTAAATGGGTTGTCTCCAACAAATCCCTCCCCTCAGGACTCAGGGAACCTTGTGGAAGAAGATGTAGAAATAATGTAAGATTCAGAGTGGGTGAAGGACACCAAAGAAACAAGGTCTTCTAGATATAACAGGGCTTGAAACCATATGGATGTGGGAGAAATATGGAAATTAGGCACAGGTTCAGCACAGATCCAAGTCAAATGGGGTCCCAGAGCTGAAATAAGAAACACAACTTCTTTCTCTAACCAAGAAACTATCATGCATAGGAAAACTTATTTTCTTCAAAGGGATCTTGCTGGGTATATGAATTACATGTAACAGTAGGCCCCATGTCACGAGGTAGATGGCCAACACAAAATAAACTGGAGGGTATTTCTGTATATTATTATTATTATTATTATTTTGTCTCACATTGCTTTGTTTGGACATCTTTATATGAAAGAAGACATTCAGCTGTGGGTTTGCTTATGGTTTCAGATGTTTAATCTGTTACCATCATTGCAGGGAGCATGGAGGCATGCAAGCAGGCACTGGAGAAGTAGCTGAGAGCTACATCCAGATCTGAAAGCAGCGAGACAGAGAGAGAGAGAGACAGAGAGAGAGAGAGAGAGAGAGAGAGAGAGAGA
>LOEQ01006363.1:42736-62961 GCA_001685075.1 Bramus lutescens | reverse complement strand
GAGAGAGAGAGAGAGAGAGAGAGATGAGTTTGGTTTTGCCCCCAGGGAGGCACTTCCTCCAACAAGATCACACCTCCTAACTCCTAATCCTTTTAAATAATGCCTGTCTTAATTAAGGTTTTTATTACCGTGAAGAGAATCCATGACCACAGCAACTCTTATAAAGGAAACATTTCATAGTAGTGGCTAACTTCCTGCTCCAAAGGTTTAGTTCATTATCATTATGTTGGGAAGCATGTGGAATGCAGGCAGATATGATACCGTTTACATCTTGACTTGTGGGCAACAGGGAGTATACTGAGACATTGGGTGGTATCCTGAGCATAAAAAGCCTCAAAGCCCACCCCAACAGTGACACACTTTTACCCACAAGGCCACACCCACTCCAACAAAGCCACACTTCCTAATAGAGCCACTAGCTATGAGATTATGAGGGTCAATTACATTCAAACTAACACAGCACCACTCTCTGATTACAAAGCATTCAAACATATGAACTTATGGGGCTATATATATATAATTTAAAACAAGTTTTAAATTTAAGTATATTTTGGTCATAATTTCCCCTCCATTAATATAGGGCCTGGGTCTACCCCTGCTCCTGGGGTTTATCTTGAGGACAGTTTCTGGCCAGCCAGCTAAAACATTCTGTTTGTTCCTGTGCTCCCTCTGCCCTGCCTGGTGATTAGCTGTAGGTATTGTTTACTCCGTCTTGGGTGTGGCAATTCCCACCTGCCTGGAGGGAATTCTTTGTGCAGCAGCTAGGTGTATAAGGATTTCCCCAAGGTTGAATAAAGGACATTCCGCTGATCTCCTTTCAAATGACTCAGGTCTCTTGTGTGCTCTTTCAATCTCCAGGCCCAAGAGGGTAACACAGAATTGGATGTTACACATTAAGTCCTTCCAGATCCTCTCCTCCCTACCCACCTAACTTTAAGTTCTTTCTCAAAAAACAAACAAAAACCTACTACAACAACAAAATCCTCCAAAACCAAGAAAACAAAATAAAAAGACGTCCAAAATGGAAAAGATAAATAAGAAAACAAACAACAGCAAAACCCTTTATCCAACCAACAAAAACAGAACACTGTGGAGTTCATTATATGTGAATCAACTACTCCTGAACATGAAGTTTGCCATGGAGTGGTTGATATTTTGTTTGGGCATTTTTTAAATAGCTTATTTTTTGCTTGTGTATTATGGTTTATGATTTTGTGTTTTTATTTGTATGTTTTGTGTATATGTATGTTTCTCTGTGAATGTGTTTCTTGTGCTCTTTCTTTCTCTACTGTTTTTTTCTTAACTTTGTTTCTTTTTCCTGTTTGTTTTCAAGGAAAGGGAGGAGAGGATTTGGTAGGGGTGGGGACAAGAAAGTAATCAGAATATATTGTATGAAAAACATTTTATATTAAAAAATTGAAAAACTTCAAAAGCTAAGCCTGTAAGTCAAGTCCCTCACTGTCATTTAATAAATCTTCTAAATCAATGGTTTTGAACTTATTTTCTCTGAACTACTACTATTTCTCTTCAATGACTTAATTTTGAGCAAATTCACAAATAACAGAAGCTTGTTATTCAAATTAAAATTTACATTCTTTAAGGAGTTAATCCTACTCATCCTATACACCTCATGATCTTAGTGGCTTTAAATAACCCTTTAAGAGCCATGAGATATACATCATCGCAGGTCACATTAGTGTCCTTAACAAAGGAGTGCATTATTCTCCAGCAGTTTGCTCCCAAGGTGTGACACACTGTGCTCCCTTCTCCCTTTGGTTAGCACAACAGAGTAGGGCTGTGCCCTGGCAACTGGCAGGTGGCCACTTTGCTTATTAGTTCACCCCCCACTTCCTTCCGGTCTCCTTAGAACTTCTAATTTTCCTACACGTTATGCAGAAATCTGTAGTTGTAAGAGGACATTGTGTAACTGAGTTTTTTTTTTTTTTCAAAAAGGGCTTGCTCTGCCCTGTTCAATTTGGTTTTGAATGTGTTTCAGAGCTGTTTAAAAAAAAAGAGAGAAAAGGAAAGTTGACCTAATTCAAATTGTAAGGAGCAGAGTCTGCTTTAGATGGTTGAGAGAATTGTTTCAGTATAAATGAGGCACTGAAGATGGGGTTATGCCTCAGCTAGCCTGTGGCTTCTTACATTGTCATTTCTTTTTCTCTTACAGCCACAGAAATCATATACAAGCTTACAGACTT
Organism: Bramus lutescens; assembly: GCA_001685075.1. NCBI lineage: Eukaryota > Metazoa > Chordata > Mammalia > Rodentia > Cricetidae > Bramus > Bramus lutescens. The sequence continues at coordinate 60,760 of LOEQ01006363.1, read as the reverse complement.
CTCTCTAGATCTGTGGTAAAAGACACTTAGTCCATGGATGTAGGAGGACACATGAACAGATAAGTTTCTATTTAGAGTCATTAGAATAAGTAGCTAATTAAAGGTTGCTTGGCATCTAAATGTTGGTGGCAGGCTGAAAGGGCTCTACTGTGAACCAGTCTGAAGGATTGCCAATGGGCTCAATCCAGACACTTTCCAGCCTTGATTGAGATCTGGGAAGCATAGCTGCACAGTCCGCAAGAAATAGCAGTACTCCGTCCATCCTGGGGGAAAGTAGAAAGTATCCAGGATCTTCAACTTCCCCAACCCTTGCATGAAACTTCATTTCTCTTCAATAATATTCCTAAAGTTGGTAATTTGATAGTAATTTTATATATGCATATGCCACTTATATTCCAGATGTATAAGGTCATCAGTCTCTTGTTTTAGAGTCAAGATCATTAGTATCTGGATCTTTGGTATCTGAACTGCGTTTGGGGCTGTTGCATAGACACTGCTAGGCACTGCTCATTACTAGTCACTGGGTGGGTAATTCCTACAAGAGGTACTGTGAAGATGGGAGCTCATGAATCTTCCCTGAAACATCCTAGTGGAGAATTGGTGCTCTAATCCAGATTCTAAATGCAAATGGTGCATGGCAAAGAGATACAAATAATCATTAGTACAATCCTTCTTTTACCTGACATCCTTTTGTGAGCACTCACCTCTCCAGACACTGTGGCTTTGTGGACTGATTTTATCTCTTTCCACTTTGCATCTGGTTCATACTGAATTCTGCAATGTTAGCTCAGCAATGAGCAAGGGAACAGAGTGGGGAGGAAGGAATTTCTTTCCCTCCCTTGCTAACACCATACTTGCATTAAATTTAATATTTCAGTTACCGGGGAATACGCTCTTTCTAGAGAGACTTAAATCTGAAAAGCAGATGTCCTTGAGAGACTATGTGAGGGGAAGACATAATATCTACATGGTGGGAAAGTGCCCTCTGCCCTTCCTTGAAAAACAAACGTGGTGACTCTTCCCTGTCTCAGTTGAGTCCCAGTACTTGCTTTTGTGCTTTTGAAACTCATGTTGAAATTGTAGTGTCCATGGGGATGCTATTTAGTGGGACCTTTGGGAGATGATTAGGTCATGAAGGCAGAGTCTTCAGGAATAAGACGAATATCCTTGGAATGGCACGTGTTCCCCTCCATTAACCATCGGAAGACAGCAAGAAGTGCTGTCTTTGAGCCAGGATGTATATTCTGATCAGATGTGGAATTGAATCCGTCAGAGCTTGGACTGGATATTAGACTTTCCAGAACCCAAACTAAAAAACGCATTCTTATTATTTTTGTTACACAGTTCCTTACATTGTAGTTACGGAATCCTGAAAAGAGTGAAGCCATCTTGACTCATGGACAAGAAGTGGCACAAACTTCAGCCAGGCACAGTCATCACAGAGGGCTCCTGTGGGAAAAGCTTAATGTGAAGTCCCCTGTTTCAAGCATCAGGTTGGTGATGGCCCCATTTGAACAGCTAAGCGTTATAGTCATTTTTCTTATGTTCTGACCACATACATATAAAACTTACTTAGAAACAAGGGCTTAGTGTTGGCTAAAGTTTAAGGGTCTAATCCATCATAGCGGGAGAAGTGTGTCAGCATAAGGTGTCTCAAGCATGAGGCAGCTGCTCACATAGTGTCCAGTCACAACATGGAGAGATGGAGGTAGTGCTTAGCTCTCTTCTTTTATTTCATCTAGAAGCCGACATTTAGGGTGGGTCTTCCTTCCTCAGTTAAACAGATTGGGAAATGCTCTCACAGACCGGCTCAGAGGTGAACCTTTCAGTTGATTGTCAATTCCATCAAGTTGACAATCACCTGTACCCCTTATCAACATGAAAGGCTTTGAATCATAATGGCGGTTCAAAATCTGGTAGTTACATTTATTTGTTCATATGTATGTATGCATGTGTGTGCATATATGTATGTGTGTATGTGTGTGTATTTATGTGTGGTATATATGTATGTATTTACCTGCGTTTTCTAAGCCACATCTATTTCTTCCTTCCAATCAGCACAGGGAACTTTAAGAACATATGAGTAATGTAATTATCTTAGAAAGAGGCAGCATGTGGTGGATAAGGGTTTGTTAAAAAGCCAGTTTGTTGAGTTTAAAAAGTAGGAGATTAAATAAAAATTCTTGGGCCTGGGAATATTATACTTATTTAGCACACACTAAGTCTGGTTTTGATCCCTAACAGTATGAAAAACCATTGTTATTTAACCTCTTACCTCCTACGTCCTGAGTTGGTCACTCTTAACTGGTGGTCACAGCAAGACTAACCTCACAGAGATGCCGTGAGAACGAGCTGTTGCACCACACATGAGATGTGTCATGTGGATACTGTGGTGGATGCCAGCTGATTCTTAAACTGAATACTTCGTTTATATTCACTGATTTCATGTGAGCCTTTGCCCGTCTCACCAACAGGTTACAAGTGAAAAACAGGCTGAGACTATTTTAGGACACAGGAGTAGAGAGGACATGGGGCTCAACCCCAGCAGCTCATTAAATATTCATTTAAAGAAGGCCACTAAAAGCTATGACTTCCTGTGATCCTCACAAACCAATAATCAGCAAAATGTTTAATAGAATGGAAACACATCACGCAAACAGAAAATGATATATAAACCCAAATGAAATCATATTCACCAACAAAGTACATGTGCTCTTTAAAATGCACGGCATAGTGATGTGAAGCACCATATAAACATATTTAAAACAAAATACATAGAGACACATAGTAGACCTGTGATCATAACTTATTTTTTTCTATTGGATATGAACCAAGTATTTCAAATCCACAGCTCTGAAACAGTTTTCAACTAAGTTGAAAATACTAAGGGGTGGAGAGTGCACAGTCTTCTGGGAAAGCATTGGACATTGCAAGTGTGTACAATAACACGAATGAAATAGCTTGAGTTTAAGACACCACACATGCCTAAGTTTGTACCTCATATGATTTTGAGGGAAACTTACATAATGTCTCTGCAAGTCAGTTACACAATCCGAGTATTAGAATAATAAATAACAGTAAGTAAAATTGTCAGGAGAATTACGTATGTATAGCCTGGCAGAGCACAATTGCTTGGAAGGCTCGCCGAAGCTCAGCTTTCCTTCTTGCATTCTCTTCCCGGTTGTTTCTGACCTTATTCTCACTTACCAGACTTTTGAAGTTTCTCAGAAAATTTTTGGTTTTGAATTAAGTATGCTGTCTTAGCTTGCAGTTGTTCCTGGGTTCAGGGAGGGTAGCCCAGCTAGATATCCTTATGTGTGGGAAATCTCTCAGATTAGAGAAGAAGACTTAGTTGGGGAGATGGTAAAGACAACAATAAAACTAAGCATGGCATGGTGGCGCATGACAGTAATTCCTTCAGTTGAGACCTGGAGGCAGGATGGTCCAGAGTAGTACATCCCCCTGCATTCAAAGAGCAGGTATATAAAAATAAATGAGCTCACAATGATGTCATCAGAAAGTTCCAGAAGATAAATTACTTGAATGCCAGTATTTAGAAACATTCTCAACACTCAGAAGAAAAAATAGTTTGTACACTTAAATTTTTTTTAAGTCTTTGAAAGCTGGAAAACTAAAGCCTCAAGGCATAAAGAACACTATTTTATCTGTACACTTGTTTGTTACTGAGAAAAGTAACTTAATGATGTTAGAATTTAATAAAACACAATGTTTAATCAAGTAAGTTAAAACAGAGATTGGTACATTTTTCTGCTGTGTCTATGAAACAGGTAGTAACAGTTTGGACAAAGTCATTAAAGTAAAACTTGAAGACAACTGATGACTTTTTATTCTTATTGATCTCTTACCATAGACCAAAATAGGTATATTAAATTCTTTTCATAAATGTTCTGTTAATGCTCCAAAAAAGAATCAATGCCTGACTTTGTACTATAATATTTAACTTATTTTCACTTATTTAAGCATTATGTTAACTGACTTCACAGTTGTTGTGTACTGCATTGGTGTTATTTGGGAGAAATGATGTCTAAATACTGAGTAGGAATAATCAAAAGACCCAGCTATCTCACCACTTGTAATTCACCTTGTCAATGTTTCTGTTTTCATATGTTTCCATGTCTATTACTAGATCTGTTTCTCTTCATACCATGAGAATCAGAATCCAATGCCATGATAATGGTCAATATTACAGAGAAGACTAATCTGCTTAATTTATTTATTCTGAGAAAACAATTTATAAAGCATGATCCTCTAAAATATCCAACTAAATATCAAGATATTTATGCTTAGCAATAAAAATATAGTTTTAACTGTTGAACACTGGGCTAGGCAGAGAAGGTCAAAGAAAGGCAGACATAGACATTTGATATTTATAATGTTCTATTCTAATGAAGAATTTAATCATGGACAATGAAGAAATTAGATATAGTAGAGGACCATTTGAGCTGAACTTCTCTAGCAGATGGGTATATCCTGGTGAGGAAAGTTTTGACTCATATCACTTCCTCATGCCTGTACAATGGGGAAATGTTGCCTTGAAGTCATAGTGTGACCTTCACCTAGAGGACATCTAACAATTGTTAATTAAAAGTGAACAAGAAAGAATAGTTTAAGCATGAATCACATGATTAAAGCTATGACTCAAAAACAGTAACCTGTAAGAATTGATGTCATGATCCTGACAATTTAAGGACCACTACTGGATTCACAGCACAGACTATGATGATGGGTAGATAGGTTGGAATAGATCCTGGAGTCATCCAAAGAAAATCCTGATGCTACCAACTGACTTGCAGTAATGTCTTCCTTCCAGATCTTTCTTTAACAAAGTTTTTTCAATACTGAATAAAAGAAGCCTGGATCAAAATATTGTAAGCAGCATGATTGCTTCATTTAAAGTGCACAGAGGGCAACTTAATTGATAGGTCTGTAAGTGTAGATCAAGGGATATCCTCATAGTAGAGACTGGGAACTACAAAGGGAAGGCATGGCATGTTAAAGCAAGTGATGCTGTTTCTTGATATGTGAGATCTCCAGACCCAATTGATGTGGGTGTTTAGGTGTTCTAAAATTATGAGCTATGCATTAATTTGTGTATTTTTATATAGAGATTACTCTTCAAATAAGAGTTAATAATATATTAACTTCATTTGGAATGTTTTGAAAAAAGTAAAAGGAAAAAAATTTTAAATGTCATTAATTTTGGAACTCTGAAATAGCTATTGTAAGAATTTTAGACTAATAGCTACATTTGTTGTAGAAGACTGCTTGTTTGTTCTCACCTGCTCAGTCCTGAAATAACCACACAAAAACTGTATTAATTAAATCACTTCTTGGCCAATTAGTTTTTGCTTCTTATTGGCTGACTCTTACATCTTAATTTAACCCATTTCTATTAATCTGTGTATCGTCACAAGACTGTGGTTTACCAGGTAAAGTTCTGGAGTCTATCTCCAGTAGGACTACATGGCTTCTCACTGACCCCGCCTTCTTTCTCCTAGCACTCAGTTTAGTTTTCCCCATCTACCTCTGTTTTGCCCTGGTTTGCTATAAGTCCAAAGCAGTTTCTTTATTCATTAACCAATAAAATCAACACATAGACAGAAGAACCTCACACACCATTTCCCCCTTTCTGTTCAAATAAAAAGAAAGGCTTTAACTTTAATGTAGTAAAATTACATATATCAAAACAGGTATCAAGAAAGTATTGTAGTTATAATATTTATACCTACTTTATCTTTTATAATAACTAAATAAAACTATGTTATTACTATCTATTTTTCAACTTCATCAAAGACTCCAGAAAGATATATTACCTAAGGAAACAGAAAGTGCATTGTAAGCAACTTCCAAAACTGTAGAATTGACAGAGATTTCTCACTGCCTGGACAGACACTCAAAGTTCTTCTGTATCATTTGGGCATCCAATCTTCAGCTTAAAAGCCCATAGTATCCAGCAGACTTTGACTTTTCCATGAAGCAGGAAATTCAAAGATCTGTTCTGCCATCAGTTGCTTTCTTCTGTGTCTTGCAGAATATCTGGCACTCTTTCGAGTAGCAGGAACCCCGAAGGATCATCTCACCTTTAGACAAGTTCAGCAGTCATTTCTCTGTGGGTCCTGAATGTCCAGTTCATACAGCATAGCATCAAACCATCCAGGCAAGAGCAGCTTATTACCCAAATGGCTAACCAACACCATAAGGAGCCGCTTCGATGTTCATCTTCCTCTTGAAGTAATAGGTGCTGCCAGGAGCTGATGTGTCTCATTGTCATGAAAAGTCCTAAGTTCTTAAAATATTTTAAATGTCATATTTTGAAGGTCTCTGAAAGAGTTGAAAAATACCTATCTAACTGAAATATATCTCTCTATATATCTAGAAAACCTAACAGGACTACAAGCTTGACTTTTGTAGATGTTTTTCTATTAACCTATATTTTTTAATTATACATTTTAAATGAGCTTCACAAACACAATCAAGAGCAGGAATATACATATAACAAAATTGACCTTAAATTTGTATCAATAGACCAAGATCCCTACCAATGCAAAGTATTCATCTCCATAGCATATTCCCCTTTAAATGTAAACAAACATTTGCAAACAATCATTTGTGGAACTTGGGCATAGTTTTCTCCAAACCGCTTCCTATTTTTTGTTGGGCAAAGTAATTTTTAAGGGGTGTTCAAGGAGACCTTTCAGGGAGTCTTGGTTCATCAAACCACATTAGTCTGGAAGAATTTCCCCAGGTTCTCATCTTCTATGGAAACAAAAGAAGAATCACTTTACCAAAGCAACATATCCTTAGACCCAAATTTTGAAGTCAAGATACCTTTAGAGTATATATGTTGGTTTAGTTTAACAGTCTCTACAATGAAATGTCTCTCTGTACTTAGCTCAATCACAGTTAAAAATAATTCAAAGAAAACATAATAGTATTCATAATTCTCTGTGTATTTTCCAACTTTACGTGTCTTATTTTTCTTACTCTATTACTTTTTCTACAAGTTTAATCTGTCTCTTTAAAGACTTCAGCTTATTTTTTAAAAAAACAATTTGCTTCTTTTTATAACTCTCTATGCTCTTTTTCTTTTCTCTCCCAAGCCTATGTACATTTATTTAACACCATGATTCAATTAGAGGTCTTTTTTCATCGGAATTTTTTTTATTGGACATCTGTAATCCTTTTATTACCAGGCCAGATTCTTAAAATGCTAAGTAATTTTTAAAAACCTAGGAGGTGGCATTGCTAGGGCAAATACAGCCCTGCCTGCTTGATCTGCCCAGTCCATTATGGTGTAAGTCTGTTCACTGCCTCTGAGAATGCTGGGTGGGAGCTGTCCTCACCACCTCAACTCTGATAACCAGTTGTCCCAAGCTGCCACCAAATAACTTCCAGCACACTGCCCAGAAACTCTACTGAAATGCTCAGCCTTCTGAAAGAGCCAGAGTTCATGCTGGCAGCATGGCCCATAAAGCCGCTGTTTCAAAACTGTGTGACTTTTTTCTTGCTACTGCTGAATCAGGAAAACCTCTCTTTAAAAAGTCATGGCTTAACTCTGTGTTTTTTCTTTTCTTTCTTTCTTCTTTTTTTCTAGAATTCCTTCCCAAAATCTCTCAGGTTTTAAGTGGATTTTAGTTGACCATGTTGGCACACCAATTTGTTGACATTGCTGTCCCTGTCTCCTCTTGCTGCAACCATGGTCAACCCCACTGTGTTCTTTGACATCTTGTCCTATGGTGAGCCCTTGGGCCATGTCTCCTTCAAGCTATTTGCAGACAAAGTTCCAAAGACAGTAGAAAACTTTCATGGTCTCAGCACTGGAGAGAAAAGATTTGGATATAAGGGTTCCTCCTTTCACAGGATTATTCCAGGATTCATGTGCCAGGGTAGTGACTTCATAGGCCATAATGGCACTGGTGGTAGATCCATCTATGGAGAAAAATTTGAGGTTGAGAATTTCATTCTGAAGCATACTGGTTCTGGCATCTTGTCCACGGCAAATATTGGACCAAACACAAATGGTTCCCAGTTTTTTATCTGCACCACCAAGACTGAGTGGCTGGATGGCAAACATGTGGTCTTTGGGAAAAGCATGGACATTGGGAAAGCCACAGAGCCACCTCCAGAGATAGACATGCTGAAACTTTGCTGGTAAGCTACAGCACCATGGTGATACACAAATTAAAGGAGATGGGTTACTTCAGGATATCAGAGTTACCCAGAAATATGCTTAAGCTATTGGCCAAAAAGTATTATAAATAGTACAGTTTTAGTGTGGTTATTTTGGAGCTGAGCATCTTGGAACATACAAGTGGACTCCTATAACAAACATTCATAATTAAAATCATTGACATATACTATTTTATAGATGATTTTCAATAAGAAACATTGTTTTGTGTCAGATAGCATTTTTCTAAGACACAATTTATTCATGTACCACACTTTCTTTAATCACTTATGTTTTGTTAATGGAGATGTTTGGTAAAGGATGATAAAAGATTACCATTTATTATCAAGAAAAATCCATCCACAAATATCTCAATACAAATGAGGAATCTGAATCGAGTCACCAACTGCCCCTTGCAATCCACCAACATTTCTTTCAATTGACTATCAAACCAAACATTTCCCCCCTTTTGTCTAATTAAGAAAGAAAAGTTCTAATCTTAATATAGTAAAATTATATGTAATAATTATTACCAAGTATTGTCCAGATAGTAAGAAAATGTAATAACCTTAACAAAATGAAACTATATACATAAGAACAATTATTAAGTAAGAAATACATTCTAAATGTTCAGACTAAAAGCAGCTGTCAAATTTATAGAGAATACTCCAATAGCTGTCCTCTCCTGAAGAGTTCAAAATATTGTTATACCTAATATGTCTTTAGCTAAGATTCAGAAGAACTGTAGCTGTCTAGTCTTCAGCTCCATAAAAGACCTGAACAGGAAAATAATATTACCTGAGTAAGCAAGAAGTGCAAGCAAAGAATTTCTAAAAAATGTGAGAAATGATAGGAAAAACAGCTGGCTGTCTGGACAGTCACCCAAAGTACCTCTGCAATATTGGGTATCTGTCTTTGTCCTACAGGCAGAGCATATCTGACAGACATTTTTCAGAAGCAGGAAATTTTGGAGGACTGTCCTGCCCTGCTTTGGCAAAGTTCAGCAGTCATCTTTTTTGTGTGTCCTGCTTGTTCAGTTTGGACAGCATACTGTCAGTAGTTGAGACAAGGGCAGGTTTTTTTCTTTTTTTGCCAGAAAGGCTAGCTTGTGCCATGAATAAAACAGACTCCTTATGAGTGTCTTCAATGGCCATCATCCTCTTTAGAAGCAGATCAGTGCCGTCAGGAGCCAACATGACTCATGCCAAGAAAATTCTGTTAATAAAACATTTTAAATGACATTTTCTGTAGAACTTTGAAGTGTTCAAAGATTACTTATCTGTTTGAAGCATATCTCTGTATACCTAGAAGACCTAACTAACATGACTATAGGTTTGATAATTATGGGTGACTATTAACCTGTATTTCTTTATTATCCTATATAGTTTTTAAGGACTATAACTTCACATTGCATAAATGAACAAGCTATATAGATATGAGCTGTATATGTAATACTTTAAGCAAAAAATAGTAACATATGTACAGTATAAGGACAATAACCTCAAGTTTGTAACAGTATATAAAAATATCTCATATGGAAGTAGCAACAGATATATGGTGTAACAGAAATAACTTTAAATTTGTATCAACGAGCAAGAATAACTTAAACAGAACTAGAAATGTATATATAGTATAACAAAAATAACCTTAAGTTTGTATCAATATAGAAGGATCCATACCAAAATAAATTATTTAAAACTAGTAGGTTTTTTTTAGTTTGAAAGTAGATTTAATAGTCTATCTTCTTATCTTACCATTTTTCTTTTATGAACAGAATACCTGAATCTATTTTTTTTTGTTCAGTTCCATACCCTATGAAAACTTGTAACCAATCCCCTTATAAGCTGACAAATATCTACAACCCTGGAAAAGACCTAACACCACCCATCCCACCTTTTGGGAAAGTAGACACCATGTTCCTAAAATTAAAACTACTTTGAACTGTGGCTGTTTCAACTTAACAGCCAGAGAGGGGTTCAGAAAAACCCCAACCTTTGTGAAGCAGGCCAAAGGGTTTGTGCAAAGGTGTGCACTCTCCACCAGACCATAAAGCAATGAGGCAGGTGCACATGCTTGGACTGCATAGAGGTGGCTGCGCCTGAACTTGCTTTCATGTTCTTAGCAATGTCCTGTGTTGGGCAACAGATGACAAATGATAATAAAAGATTACTTTGCTTCTCTTAATTGGCTAGCAGACCATTGATAGGATTCCCTTAGCAGATGTTTATATATCTTAATTTTTTAATTCATGGTTCCACTAGAGATCTCCGAGTAGCCTTAAACTCATTATTTAGACCAGGCTGACCTTTGACTGAGAGAGAGCTGTCTGGCTCTGCCTCTCAAGTGCTGGGAATTAAACTCATGTGCCATCATGTCTGATTCTGTGTGTGTATGTATGTGTGCGCACGTGCGTGTGTGTAGGCACTCTTGTGTTTAAAATGAATAAAGCACTAATTAATTAATTAATACATTAATGAGATCCGTGAGAAATTTTCATACATGTGTACAGCATGTTAAAGCAAAACCATTTTATTCTATTTACATCTAGCCTTCTGAATCCCTAAGAAATTATTTTGCTTTCATTTTTAATTCATTTTAATTTAATTCAAATTTAAAATTTTTGAAAATTTTATGCATGAGTATTGTATTTGCACCATTTCCATCCTTCCTTCTCCTCACTCCTATTCTCCCGAATGCCCCAACTCCTTCTCAAATGTGTCCTCTTCTTTAATTATTATTTTATACAACTCTCTCTCTCTCTCACAGACACACACACACAAACATGCACATACACTGAACTTACTGAGTTTGTGAGATTGTTTAGTGTTTCTCATAGGAACATAGGTACGGGAGAGAGGCTCAGCAGTTAAGAGCACTGCCTGCTCTTACAAAGGTCCTGAGTTCAATTCCCAGCAACCACATGGTGGCTCACAACCATCTGTAATGAGGTCTGGTGCCCTCTTGAGGAAGAGGCTTGGTCAGTCGTCCTCATTAACTTAGATCATGAAACCCAATATGAACAAGTTCAAGAGAACCACCATATATGATATATGGGCTGCCCATGCCTGCTTCAGCTCAGTTAAAAAAAATTAATAACTTGAAATTGGATAACCTGTCAGAAGGCTTTTCATGGGGTGGTTCTCTCTCTCAACAGCCAAATATTGCCGGTAGCTTTTTATTTAGTGGTGGGAACCTGTAAGATCCCCCCCCCACACACACACACACTGGCATGTCACTTGGTGTTTTCCATATATAGGCGTCATTTAGGCAGCTCTATTGCTGAGACATTATGGGTGTAGCTTTCCTGTCACATCTCAAAGACATTATCTTGAAGCAAGTGTCCTCTGTTTCTTGAAATCAGCCTGCCCTTTATTCCATGATTTTCCTTGAGCCTTCGGTATACACTTTACAATGTAGATGTATCATTTGGGGTTGGAAACCCTTGTGGTCACTTTTTTACTGCATTTCAAACAGTTGTGGACCTGGATCTCTGTAATACTCTCCAACTGGTACCAAAAAAAAGACCCTATTTGAGAAGACAATACAGGTTTAGGCATAAGCCTTAGAGAAATCGAGCTGAAACTGAGCCCTCTCTGCATTGCCTCTCACATTATTAGAAGGTGCTGTACAAGTTGCCAAGGGAGAGAAGCAATCAGAAGTCCTACCCAGCTGTAAAGCCTGTGGATCACAACATTGACCTCATGAGAGACCTGAAAAGGTCTCCCCAATGGTGCAATAGTGGCTCTTTGTCTTAGGAATAACCAAGAGCTGTCTAATTGCACTGACGCTCAATAGAAGGGATTCATTGCTGGTACTTAAACCTAGCCAGCTCTCCATGTCTAGGGAGGCTGGTATCCTAGAGGAGACCTACCGCCATTTTCCTAAACCAATATAATCTATAACTGTGTTCTAAATACTTAGTCATATACCCACAGCTAAGTATATCTCTCACCTGGCTCTATATTTTAATGTTTAATAAATATATCTACAATAGTCTTCTAGTATTTGTCAAAAACAAATACCTGTAGTTTCACACTCAAGGTATTGAAAGAATTTTTTTTTTAAGTTTCCTTTCTGGATCTGAGCTTATTTACCTCAACTCCTCGAACACTGAACATTTGCAGCACCCCCCAGGGCAGGTGCCTCTCTTCTTCCTTTACAACCTCTGCTGTTTCTGGCTCAGTCTGACCTGGGTTATATAGCACTAGATGTCTCCGCCTTGGTTTCTGGAATGCCTTTTACCAGGTCTGTCCATGTCCTGCTGGCCCACCCTGTCCAGGCTTGTCTCAGAACTCTTGGACTTGCAGACACCTACTTACTGTTCAAGGTTAGTGTCGCCTGCTTCATTCAGACTTAGAGGAAATGCTGCTTCCTTTAAGAACATGGTGCTGATACAGAAGAGTTCTTACTCTTCTGGTATCTAACTGAGCCCATTTGTCTTCAGGATTCAACTTTTTGCTGGGCTTAACAGGCTGAGAATTCACATATAATACTCTGGGCAGGGCAGAACAACCGTGTAATTTCAAACAGACCAAATGATAGTCAATCTTCCGCAATTATTACTGATGAAGCAAACATAGCTCCCAGGGGCTACTCCTCACAAGTCACCAATCCACCCACGTTAAATAATACTAAAAATTCTTAGCCACAACACTGTAATAAATCACATGCTTCGTAGTTTGTGCAGAGCATCTGGCTTGGAGGCGAGGGTTGCCATTTCAGTATCTTCTAAAATTGCACAAAAACAAGCACACTTTCTATTTATTCCACTGCATTGGTTTCTATTAGAAAATCTAAGATGTGGCCCTGCCCCTCTCCAGCTACAGCACACAGCAGTTTACCTTGCCTGGGCAACTCATTAGAGCTGACCCTGTAGGCAGGGGCAGAGATGAGCCAGGTCTGTGGGAGTGTGAGCAGGAGAGCTGCCCACCCATTCCCTCACACGCCATGGGATGGCACGGGTAAGGGAGGAGATAAGATATAACCTCTATCCGCGACCCGAGAGTGAGAGCAGAACAGGCCCCGCTCCTTGCTTCCTGTTCCACTATCTGAGCTAGTGGGAGCAGTGCTGGAGAACGTACTTGGGTGGTGACGATGAGAGAAAGCTGGCAGGCTGGCCAACCCAGCTACTACCCAGGCCTGGAACCAGGACTACGGTGCAACCCACCCCAACACCCACCTCATCTATGAGCTGTTGGAGCATGTGAAGGGGCAAGGCCTGCAGATCCAAAGCTGCAGGATCTCCATGACACAAGGCAAAAACAGGATAACCAATACGAGTTCCAGTGAAAGCCCACTATTGATAGCATAGCAGAAACCAGAGGCGTTTAGCCAGACCAATGACTCAATGACCACTTGCAAGTGAAGATGCATGAACTAAAGGGCATACTGTGTGACTCACTGGGCCACACAACAGCTTCCCCAACAGGACTTATCTTTATGCTTTTTTTTTTCTTTTTACTTTTACTTTTAATTTTTTTTTTTTGAGGGGAAGTTTCAAGGGCAGAGGATGGAAGCGGGGAGACTGGGAGATGAGTGGGATCAGGACGCATGATGTGAAATCCACAGAGAATCAATAAAATGTTTTTTTTTAAAAAAAGAAAGGAAGAGAGAGAGAGGGAGGAAGGGAGGGAGGGAGGGAGGAAGGAAGGAAGGAAGGAAGGAAGGAAGGAAGGAAGGAAGGAGGGAAGGAAAAGAAAAAAACACAAGGTGCGTTTCCACTGAACTTACTGCCCCCAGCATCCTCTTCTCAGGCTTTGCGCTCCTTTAGGTAGGAGCGGGAAGCCTGTTGCAGTCAAGTGTGTGCTATATCTGTGAGATAGGACTGTAGCATACTGCAGCATGCCAGGCAGTCACTGAGGCTCACACCAGGAGCATTAGAGCCAGGACAACAGGCGGCAGATGGCTCAGAGCTTTATCCTGGAGTTTTATTGTGCGGGTGGCAACCCTTGCTTCCTGCCCTCTGTTGGTCCTGATCCTGTACCTCCATTCCGTCTCCCTTTTGCACATCCATTGTCTTCCCTGCTGTCACTTGTGCTGGACTTGGGGAACAATGTTGCTGGCACACAGAGCTTTGGAGAGAAATGTGAGCTGCAGGCGACAGCGCGTCCTTCTGTTCTCTCGTCCGAAAGCCCTGTCTCAGAGCTGAGGTGGCTGAGCTGGCCAATGCTGGGTGAAGACCTGCCGGAGTTAAGGAACAGGCCCCTGTTCCCAGGCCCTGGTGGTGCAGAAGTGGGGCTTTCTCAAGAGGGGGCACTCTGGGAGGGAGGGGAGGAAAGGGGCCCTTTCAGAAGCAGATGCTCCTGGCTTTGGAAGGAAAGCCGTTCTCAGAGGACTTCAGCAGGCTCGCAGACAATCCGCAGCTTTGGAAAGTGACAAACAAAACAGTCTCTTAGTCCTGTGCATGAATGTAAGAGGCTTGTCTTAAGTGTGTGTACAGGACTTCCAGCGAACTGAAAATGTTACCGAAGTCAAAGTGAACCACTGTTTAGGTTTTAATGAAGGCAAGCAATTTCTAACAACAGAAGTTCTGTTCTGAAGCCTCCCTCCTGTCCCCCACACTCAGCTCCTCTGTCCCTGCACCTGCTTCATTTTTGGCTTTTTGGCACTGATGTTGCCAGAGACATCAGCTGGCAGTGGCAAACCGCTAAAAGCTCCCCTGCCATGCAGAACTGCAAATGCCAGCCATTACCCACTGGTGCGTGCCCGCTTATGAAGACCCCCTTCTCGCTCCAGCCCCCAGTTTTACTTCCACACCATAGTCAGTGAGGTCCACGGAGCAGTGGCCTGGCCGTCTGCGTGCCTGCCCCTTGACTATGGCTGTTTCGCTTTGACTCCAGATCTTTGCTGGGATCATTATATTTTGATCCGGGCTGTGCATGTAGAGGATGGGACTGTTTCTTCTCTCCAGCAAAGAAAGGTTGGCTCACAGGCTCTGTCCTCCATCCTTGGCAGATGGTGGGACGCTTTCTCGAGGTCTCCCTGGCTTGAAACAGCCTTTTTGTTTTTGTTACTCATTCAGAGGCAGTTGCCCCGAATTCACTGAATAAAGACATACACTTTTCAGTTTAAGCCCCAAGAGATAAATTCTGACTGAGAGTTGGGGGCTGATGGACAAGCTGGAGCAGAAAAGGGGCTGCTGGAGTTAAGTATTCAGCACAAGGCTTTGCAGTTTCAAAACGGGCTGCTTTAAGTTCTCATTCACCACGGCCGTTCAGGCTGCGTACTGAGAAAGTGTGAGAAATCTGTGAGAAATTCCACATATATTTATTTTTCTTGGAAATTAGAGAATATCTTCACAGTGTACACTCTGAAGGGCTTTTGTTTTGTTTTGTTGTGTTTTTAATGATCTAAACCATCTGGGGAGTTGATAAAGAATGTGATTTTCTCAAGCTGAGCTAGCAAAGACGATTGCTAAATCCCAAACCTTTATCCAGCCTACAGATAAAGCAGGGTGGGAGAGTTTCCCTTCCAGATCCAAACACTAGGATCCCACGGATGCCAAGTGCTTTAGTATCTGGGTGGCAAAGAAAATAGACAGCTGACTAGGGGAGCCTGGTCTGAGACTAGAAATTGTTACTATTTTTTCTTCTTGTTGTTGTTTTAGATTTGTGAAAGTCACAAATTTCCAGAAAATCTGTCTGGAATAGAAGACACTATCATGTTTGTCTAATATCTTTCTGTTCTTTTTTTGATACAGGAACAACAACAACAACAAAAAAGCATGAAAGTACTTTTTAACCATCTTTTTAAACAAATTTTCTTCTAAAATATGAAGCCCAAAATCACCTTGCATTCTTTCTACAGATGATTCCAAATACAACTGGAAAGTTCATCAGGAATAGAATGTAGTGTTCCTTAGATAAAAACACCAGTGTCAGAACCTGTTGTGAGGAGGCTGCCCGTTCCTTCCCGGCAGCCCAGACCCAAAACCATCACTCAGAAACTATATTACTTAAATCACTACTTGGCCAATCACTTAAGTGTATTGCTAGCTAGCTCTTACTTCTAGTATTATCCCATCTCCATTATATATTTTACCACACGACTCACAGGTTCCAGCTTGCAGCTCACATCTTTCCCCTCTGGCAGCTACATGTCATCCCCGACTTCGCCTGGTTTCTCTGTATATATCTCTTCCAGCCTGGCTGTATTCTGTTAAGCCATTGGCTAAAAGCAGCTTCATTATTCATTAACCAATAAAAGCAGCACATGTATGGAAGGACTTCCAACACCAAGAACCACATAGGAGAAGCACACACATTCTGGCTATAACTATGGAGAGGAATTTCTGGAAGTCTCTTGTATGTGGGATACTGAATGATAAAAGAAGCATTGTTCCAACAAGTACTTTTGCAAATCTTATGCAGCACTTCTCAGGGTTGATTAAGCCTCATGAGCACATAACATTTGGGATATTAAATTCATATAATTATTGTTGTTAAGGAATCACTGAGAAAGTTGGGAGCACTCAGTCTTACTGAGAAAGTCAGAAAGGCTTCCTGTAAGACATAAAAATCTGATTTTCTAGTTGACTCAACAACTAATTATCAACCGACAACTGTGTGATAACAAATGTTGATAGGTGCTCAGTACAGTGAGAAGGAGAACAATTCTTTGTGTCTATAAGTAAACTAGGCTAGAGAGATGGCTCAGTGGTTCACAGCATCTACTGATTTTCCAGAGAATGTTAGTTCAGTTCCCAGCACCTAAGTCAGGTCTCTCACAACTCTCTGTAACTTCAGTTTCCAAGGAATCTGACCTTTCCCTATTGTCCTGCATGGGAAACTGCACACAAACCTACCACATACACACAATAATACAATATAAAAAAGCAAAGTACTTATGAACACTTCTGTAAGAAAGACAACCTTCTGCTGGTGAGCCATTATTCTTGCCTCCAATGATGACCCTTTAGAGACAGACAGCTGGCTTCTCATCACTATCTGGAAACATAAAATAGTATCATTACCCATGTATAACAATCCAGCTCTCAAACAAAACTCTCAGAGGCCTTGGGGAACAAACTGGGCAAGCAATGAGTTTCTAGAAATGTCTGGGAATGCTTCATGAAATTTTAGACAGAGGGAGGAGTGACTGAACCAGGGAAAATATCTAACCATTTGGCTTCTAGGAAGGCCAGTAAACATAAATGAACTCCAATGGAAATAGTAGGCTATGGATTAGACCCAAAAGTCATCTTTTACATGAATCTTGTGTTCTTATTTCTGAGTAACAGAGATGAGAAAGAAGTCCTGTTGTTAAGGGCAGTTGTCTTGATGTTTTGTTGATCTAATTTTAGAGGTACTTCCCACGGGTCACAGAGTATGAGGTCAGCAGGCAGAAAGGAATCCTGTGTTTTCCCCTAAATAATCATCTGATAGATATCATTTAATGTCATATACAATCATTTGCAAAACATGGTAGACAATCAATGGTCCTCAGTCAGCACTCCCCTGAGAAGGAGAGCTCAGGTTTATCTGCAATGGATGGCTTAGACCTAAGGAGGAAGCACAGAAACAGTCAGTTGTCACTGCATTAGTGTGAAGCTAAGAAGAGACACGGAGACAAACTTTACTCTGAACAAAGGAAACAATGTGCTATATAAGGATGATCACAAGCAAGAGAGCACTAGAGTGGAACGGATTACAGGAAGATTTGATAACAGCTGGAACCTGGAGAAGGGGAAGGGGTTTTATTAAAAGAATACCATGCAGTAATATATAGGAATATTCTGGAAATAAACTATAAAATAATAAGATATCTCCCTTTCTCCCTCTCTATCTGTCTATCTATCTATCTATCATCTATCTATCTATCATCTATCTATCTATCTA
>LOEQ01006363.1:30303-41231 GCA_001685075.1 Bramus lutescens | reverse complement strand
GGAATGGGAGGGAAATGGGAGGAGGAGGAGGAGAAATTTTTAATTAAAAAAAATGAAGACAACAAATGACTGGAGAGCTGTTGACCAGTGGGATATCAATAGCACAACTCTTATAACTGAGACTCAGGGAACATCTCAGAAAGGGGGTGGAAAGATTAGAAGACCAGATGGCCACGAGAACGGCTGCAAAACAGCATCCTATGGATATGATAGGGATGTTGAACTAATGACCTGTCATATCAACAGCTGTGGCTGCCTACACAAGGTCACACCAGTAAGCAATCCAGCATGGATGGGAGGACCCACCCTATTTCAGGAGCTATAGGCAGCCAATGGCTGCTGAGGGAGGAAGAGTCAGCACTCAGTTTTCTTCAGGAATGAGATCCTTTTATAACTCATGTCCAAGTGGTCAGTGCTAGACCCATATCCATGCAGGCAGCATTAACCAAACACTAATTGGACACCGTAGGTCTCACATACATTTTTGATATATATTTATAATTATAGAAAAGTGGACATGGACTTTAGGATAGATGGGGAGACATGAAGGGGTTGAAGGGAAAGGGGTGGTTACAATGAATAAACATTGCATGCCATATATGAAATGCTCAAAAAATTAAAAAGAAAAGATTATATATAAGTATATAAAGTAACATTCATATTATCCTTAAGCTTAAAAATATCATATTTTTCCTTTATTAATGTTGAATAGGATACACAGACAAACATAAAGGTGATTTCATTACTTACAAGTACATGAAATATGCAATTATACATAATGATTGGTTAGCACTAGAAGTTTTGTTGATGTTTTGAAACATATATGCATTTTGTAATGTTAAAAAAGATTAAATAATTTAACAATCACATGTAGTTCATCAAATAATTTTGAGATAAAAACAAAACAAAACAAGAATCAAAAACCTTTTAATCAAAAACCTTTTAACAGTGTGATAAGGGTGCTGCCTGCAAAAACTATTGTCAACCAGTTACTGATGTAAGTAAGGAACCAAGGTCCAAGTTTGTCTCTAGCTTCCTTTCCCCTAACCTCTCAGTTGTTTATGCTGCTTGATGGAGAACATGGATTGTGGCTACAGGAGCATGAAGCACAAGGCACACTTCATCTTGGTGTTTGTTCCTGGGCTGAGCCAGACAGTCATAATGAAGGGCCTAGAAGGGAGCTAGGGCAAGACAATAGGGAAGATGACAGAGATGTTGCCCATCTTCCTGGGGTGTTCAAAAGGGACAGGACAAAGGCCAGATGTGAAGAAGGCTGGTGGGACAGAATCTCCTGCAGTTCCTGCTGATGTGGTGCAGAACGAACTAGAAGGCCTAGTGAAAGGAGCAAGCTCTGTGTGTGTGGAGGAAGAGAGTTCTGCTGCTGCTCTATGACACCACAGAGAAGTCCTGGAAAAATTAACCACGGGGTTTTGTTATTGAATACCACATTTTCATAGTACCAGAGTGTTTAAAAAAAAAAACAAACATGACACTTGTTTGCAAAACAGGGTGAGATGCAGGCTTGTTTATTTTTTTAAACAGGCCAAGCTAAGTAGAGATCAGAAAGTAAGAATTTCATCATGACTAAGCTTTGAAATCCATTTAGACTCTTTTTGGTCTTCCTCGGAGAGGCAGCTTCGCTTCTGCCTCTCTCCCCACTTCTATCGGGCCCTTCTCTGTCTCTCCTCTTCTTCTCTTTCTCTCTCCTCTAAGTAATAAATATCTAATTCTATTCTGTAACAAAAAAACATCCATTTAGCTACTACACTGGGCTGCAGATCATCTTATTCCTTATCAACCTAGCAAACTCAACTAGATCACTTTCACATTTTGCTCTCTGGAAGGCCTGTGGCAGCAATGGCTTTGGTGGCTTCTCCCCTTGCTAACTCTCACTCCTAATCCTTACCCGTACACTCCTGGATTATTGGTTGTACACTCAGTTTCCAGTTACTCACGCCTCAAATCTGGAAGTGCTTAGCTTCTGCAGAAGCCCACAAGTCTTAACTGAGAGCCTGGTCACACTGGTTCACTCCTCATGTCTCATTCTGTCAACGTCTCAGTAGTCACTAACAAGAGACTTTCCAGACGGCTGAAATGATTAGGCAATAGGTTATTAAAGCTAAAAGAGACATCAGTGATAACCTAACATATTTTTATAGACTTTTGATGTCACAGTTCAAAGTTTTATAGACTTTGATGTCAAGGTTCAAAGAGATTAGAAAATTTGTCTAAAGACCCCATGTGAATGCAGGGCATAGATCTAAGCTAGTCTTCTTTTCCCTGGGCCCAGGAAAGAAGAGAATGTAATGCCCAACAGCCCCCGGAGGAAAGACTTCATCATACTGCTGTCTCCTGATCCTTGTTGAATTACCTTGCTTGAATTACCTTTCTGAATGAAGGACAGATCAAATTTCCATGTACTAACTACGTACTTGCTGTTCAGCAGGTGTTATTTCTTTTCATTGAGTTAATAATGTAGTACGCACATAGGAACAAGGAATACTAAAATGTAATGGGACCAGATAAAAGTAAGACTAGATTATAGTTAACCATTGTTACATTGAAAACTGTCAAGAAAATCAACAGTCACAACTTCATGGTTTAAAACACTTGGAAAATGCCAATAAATAAGAAAAAAGAGAATTAATGAAAATAGTAGAAGTTATCCTTTCAGAATGCATTAAGGAGACAGAAAGGCAGGATTGAAAAACAGTAAATTACTTGGAAGAATGTATTTAATATTTTGAACAGCCAGGCGGTGGTGGTGCACGTATTTAATCCAAGCACTTGGGAGGCAGAGCCATAAGGATCTCTGTGAATTCGAGGCCAGTCTGGTGAATTTCAGGATATGCTCCAAAGCTACAGAGAAATCCTGTCTTGAAAGAAACACAAAAAGAAAAGAAAAGAATTGAACAATAAACAGTGTGTCCAAAATGTAGATGACCATAGCTGCAAGGTGGAGGTCTAAAGTTGACCATAGCTGCAAGACGAGAGTCTAAAGGACTCCTTCAAACACTGTATCTGCAAGAAAAAGAATAAAGCTGACTTAACCTTTGACATATGATGCAATGTTCAAAAAAATATGTACCACATAATTAGAATTAGGACAAGAAAATAGCTTCTATGAATGAAGAGTAAATTTCCAGAGGACTATAGAGAAGGAACAGGTGATTCAAAAGGCAAAGGCAAGAATGTATGTAGCACAGAAGTATGTTGAGGAAAACCTAAACTGGCAAAGTTAGAAGAAAAACAGAGTGATCTCTACAACAACCTGCCATAAGAGGCGGAAACAAAAACATGGCAGTTCAGATCTTGGTGGATGATTCATGAATTGAAACATGGAGACTATGGTAGTTGAAATGAAATTGCCCCCATAAGCTTATTGGGAAGGGTCCTATTAGGAGGTGTGACTTTGTTGGAGCAAGTGTGGCCTTGTTGGTGAATGTGTGCCACTGTGTTTTGAGGACTCCTATGCTCAAGGTATACCCAGTGTCTCAGTTCACTTCCTGTTGTCTGTGGGTCAAGATGTAGGTTCCTTCTCCAGCACCATGTCTACCTGCATTCTGGCATGTCTTGCCATTATGATAATGAACTAAACCTCTGAACTCTAAGCCATCCCAATTAAATGTTTTCCTTTATAAGAGCTGCCATGGTCATGGTGTCTCATAGCAATAGAACTCCTGAATAAGATAGAGAACTCTAGCTTACAGATAATATAATGCAGTGATTATTCTATTTGCAAAAGTTGAAACAGCAGAACATTTTGTGTGTCTAATCATTATAACTTAGAAAAAGAGGATTGATGTACTTAAATTGAGATTTTCTCATAGTTTTTGTTCTATTGAAAAAGATAAGCGATAGGAAATATTCTTTTTTATTTTTTCATGAAAATTGGAAAACATTAAACCAATAGAAATCAACTTGAAATGGAGATTTCAGTGACACTTAGGAGGACCTGTATGGCATTGATCCGATCTACTACAGTCATCTTGGCAATGGTTGAAAGACACCACCTCTACCCTTGCTCAGGAAATTCTGCTCTACCATGGTAGGGCCTTGGAGGGTCCAAACATTGTTCTCACCTTTAGCCTATGTTTCTACTTCTAGACTACTCCTCAGATACCCAAGACTCTGCCTGCAGTTTCTTTATTAAAATCCGCTGCCTTTCCTTCTAAACAAGTTCAGATTTTACCATAAGAGTTCTCCTTCTGGAAGGTGGACTGTAAAAGTACCTGCCTCCAAATGCGACAGAAAGCCACATTGGCTGCAGTGTGTGCAGAAATAGTGACAGGTTTCTAGAGCAGTGGTGCAGGTCATGGGCTGGTGCAGGAGACACCTCACGTGCAGGATGGAGCCATGAAGGAACCAGAGACCAGATCTCGCTCACGTTCCTCTGCGGAACTCTGAGAAACCTGTGTCTTGCAGGTGTTAACTCAGGCTTCCAGACTCATGTACAGTATTATATTCAAGACTGGAAGAGAGACCATGTTTAACAGACCATTGCTAGTTTGATTTACATGTTTAGACACTTGGTATGTGTCCTAGTTGGCAAATTCCTTTCAGCATATGCAAAAATCCGTGGAAGAAAAGACTACATATTCCTTTTCCAGTGTCTTTTACCCTAAATGACAAGATGCTTTGTGCATGTCCCAACTCAAATTAAACCAAACTGTTAAATTGAAATAAACTGGAAAGTACAGTGATCTTATAAAACAGTGGGAATGCTTTACCATTCTCACAGAAAACTCGCAGGGGAGTGAATGAGCTGATGGTTTCAAAGACTCCTTGAATCACTTTTGGAAAAGCATGGAGTGATAACCACGAAGGAATGACTGCTCATTCTAACACTTTCCAGTGTGACAATGGTTAACTATAACCTAGTCTTAATTTAATCTGGCCCTAATCTATTCAAGTCTACCCATTTCCTGCGTGCAGTTCCCTGTGTAGTACGTTATGAACTCACCAGGACCAGACTCCAACTGAAAGAGAAAAGTGTAGACATGTGACGTTGGAGGCAGGTAGAAGGCTGAGCATTCCCAGAGACTAGATAGTCTCACGTAGCCCTGCAGCAAGGAGACTTCAGCCTGAGCTTCCCTTGAGCAAGAAGAATGTGGCTGCAATGGCATCCTGTGTCCTTGTAGCTTGGGAAACCTCACCTGGCCTGTGGTTGGAACCCAAGGACAAGGCAGGAAGAACTCCTTTGTGCTGTTTTACTCCCTAGAAGGAAATCAGTAAAGGTGCCAGAAGAACTTTAAGTTCATGGATTTGAACATTGGATCTTTCAGGAAAAGTTTTTACTTTTTTATGCTTTATGAAACTCTAGCTAATATCTTTTCAATGCAGATTTATACCTTACAAAAGGAAGTGAACTTCTCTTTTCCTATTGTTGAGTATGACTTATTGATTAATTTTTAATCTATTTATGGTTTATTTTTTAAAACATTTTTTAAAAAATCACACATGCTGAAACTAACCAGACCCAACATTTCCACATCTCATTGGACTTGTATGCAGTCAGACTAGCTGTCTGTGATGGATGTTGTGGAGCTTCACATTGGTATTTTACACTTTTATATACTATTGAGTGCGTTTTTGTGCATGCACCCACCATTAGAACAAAAATAAATCTGAAGCACAGTTAGAAACAGAAAAACAATGCTTTATATCTTGTTTCATAACTCATATCGATAACTGTATCCATCCTTCCTCACTCCAAAAGTTAATCTTTTTTGTTCTCCTTCCTTTTTTCTTAACAGTAATTTAAATTCTGTTGCTGTTCTTTTTCCTAGAGGCTATTTAACCTTATCACTTCACATGGTGCTTGTCCCATAAATGTCACATCATTCTGTGCAGGTGATCCAGGTTCAGGGAAGTGTGTTTCTGCATCCTGAATCCACTCTGAGAAACAATAGTGTTTTCTCTACTCTTTGTCAGTGTTTATTACGAACATAACAAAAAATTATCTGGCTATTTCTACTTGAACATGTACAATTGAT
Organism: Bramus lutescens; assembly: GCA_001685075.1. NCBI lineage: Eukaryota > Metazoa > Chordata > Mammalia > Rodentia > Cricetidae > Bramus > Bramus lutescens. Next base: position 35,235 of record LOEQ01006363.1, on the reverse strand, counting down.
TTTTGTGGTGATTTTGATAACTTAGTTCATATCATTCATTTAAAAATTATCTTTTAAAACTCACCAATAGTTTAAATATCTACAAATTAAAATACAATATTAAATACTTTCCCCAAAGTGATTCAAGTAATGTTTTGACAATGGGAGTGTTATTGTATTTCTCACTTTCTAGTGCGATCACTGTACTTTTTCATTCATTTCATTTTTAACATTTTTATTTAATTGTTGACAATCTCATATATGTTTGTAATGTACTGCAACATATACTCCCACTGACCTCTTTTATGTCCTTTTATGCCTGGCTCCTAAGTGCCCCTAGGAAGAGGTTCGCCTGGTTCCTTATATTCCACCTAAATTCATTTCTCAGTGTGTGTGTGTGTGTGTGTGTGTGTGTGTGTTTGTTCGTATGCATGCAGATCTCATGCAGACAGCCACAGCCTGAGTGTGTTCATGATTACATCAGCCTTATCATACCCAGAGGACAGCTTCTCTATCCTCCAGCGTTTATACTCTTTCTTTGGTGTTTCCTGGATCTTGGAGGAGTGATGTAGATTTCCTGTTCAGGACTGAGCATTCAACTTTTACTTATTCTCAGGGCTTTGAGTTTGTATTAGGCACTCCCCTGCCACTGCAGAAAGAGTTTTATCTGGCCGAAATTGTATTTCTTCCCATTCATACCCCGCCCTCTTTCTCAGCAAATGGGGGAACTTGGGCTACTAATACAATAACAGCTATACTATTACCAGATGAATGAACTAAAGACACGTTTAGTTTTCACTTTCAGTCCAATCTCATTTATATAACTGAGACTTTGTAATATTTCATGGTAATTCTGATCATTTGTCATCAGATGATGATCTTAAAATTCTTCTCATATAATTACATTCCTACAAGATTTGCTTAAACAAAGGAATCATTACTCCTGCTGACAGAGCATCTAAAAGTCCTCTTACATTTCCCATTAATTCCTGCTTTCCAAAGACCTTAGGGAATAGTGTAAGCTCCTAGCCTCAGCTTCCATGTCTGTAATCGGAGTGGTGACACCTAACTTACATGGTTATCACAGGCACTAGAGGAGGCGTACACGGGCATCATCCAGTAAACAGCATTACCGTCTTCCTCCCTGTCTCTCTACTTTTCCTCAGCAAAATTGTCTCTCTTACAAAGGGGAGAAGCTCAGTTCAATTTTAGCCCATGCCTTGAAGATTCAAAGTGTACTTTCCAGTAAACAGTTATTATTTCTAAACTGATTCCCTTTGCAACTGGTTGGACTATCTAGTTATCTATCAATTTGGGTGAATAAAAACTTTTTTTCTTTTGGCTTATTATCCTTATTTCTGCTTTAGTCAAAAGGAGAAAGACACAGCTTTTTCTTCTACAACAGATGGGAATAGCAATTAGAGGCAGCTATAATCCTGACCCTCAGTAGCAGGCAAGTCCCACTGTGCAGAACTGGAACGGAAGATGACCTGGACGTCACAGTAAGTGCAAAATTGCCCAAAGCAATCCCCTCTATTAGAAGAAAATCCACCAGGTGTCTGCTCTAAAGTCAACCTGGAAGAGCACCCAGAATTGCTGCTATGTGGTGTTTTCATTTTGTTATATTTAGTTTCAGTAGATGACTGCATTTTGATGCTACCCTCCCCCACTGTCTGTCATTTTCCCAGCAAAGCACTAAGTGCACCTTGAACTACCCAAGTTGTCTTGGCTATGGAATGAAAGTCCTTTCCCAGTCTCTTGAAGATTGGCATTAATTCCATAAGTGATTTTCTATTGATTTATGACTTTAGCAGACCCTGGGCATTTTTGCTTTCAGAGAGGACTTTCCAGTTATGGGTACATCTGGAAAAGATGGCTTGGAAAGCATCCATGTTCTTTTGTGAAAATTCCTCATCATATTACCATGAAATTATAGGCGTTATTCAGACCCAGTTTGGACATCTGCTAATCTTAGCCAAATAATTGTATTTTGCGATGATCACAAATAAAAGATAATAGCATAATGGTGTTTCTATTTCTAATGAACAACATTGTGGTTGATTCAGTTGAAGTTTATATTGAATACTGACCTGACCAAAGAGAGAGACTGACATATCATGTCTTCCAACCTGTATCTGTGTGGTAAGCAGGGAGAGAGAGATGTTCCACCTGGACCTTTCTGTATAGTCAACATTTTCAGAAAATGGAACCTTATGTTTTCACCAAGATGGTTTTTATTTTTAAATGTCTTATTGAGGGAGTAGTTAATTTTTTCTACATTGATATGCTGTATATTTTGGATCTTTATGGAGAAGTAAAGGAATATGTTTAACTTGTCCATAATTTAGCCTAACTTCAATAAAAAACAATTGGAGAATAAGAATGGTGTATTTGCAAGGTATTTAATGTCATTTGTATGTGTGCGTAGGTGTGCACAGACACACACGCATTTTCTTTTCTTTACAATGAAGATTTTTTTCAGTAAAATTTAAATATTCAGTGCAGTTTTTTTTAACTATGCTCACATACTGTATATTAAACCTCCAGAACATTCCTCTATATAACAAACTCTAAACAATTTCTAAGCCTCTTCCCAGACCTTGACAATAAGCGTATCACCTAAAATTTCTGGGACTTCCATTTCTCTAGATTACAAATATTGCTGAGATAATATTGCTCTTTGTCTTTCTGTCCTGGTTTGTCTGTTATCACATGTATATCGACCAGGCTGGCCCCAAACATAAAGAGATTTGTCTGCTTCTGCTGCCTGAGTACTGAGACTAATGACATGGGCCACCATGCTGCTAAGATTTTCTGTGTTTAATGCAGAATAATATGTTATTGTTTATATAGATACACACTGCATTTTCATATAAATCCTTTTAGCTGTTGTTAGATATTTATAATGTTTCAATAGTATGCAAAATACTAAATAAAAAAGTGTGGGAAAACTTATTTTTTGTCAAGCTGTTTTTATTTTCTTTAATTTATATGGCTATATTGCTGGACCAAAAGACAGTTCTGTTTTTAATTTTGGACAGGTCCGCTCCTGTTACAACAGGACAGTTTTTCTGATTATCCATACTGGCTGTACCAATTTACATTTCCAGCAGCAAAATGCCAAAGTTTCCTTTTCTGCACATCCTTGACAACATTTATCTTTAATAATAGACAATTCTGGCAGAGGAGGACAATCCACGATAAATAATGATGTCCATGGCTTTAGCCAACTCGTAATAATCTGAGTCTTTCTGTGACTGGACCAAACAAATCTGGTTTCTCATATTCTTACTTATGTTTTTCTGGGATTCTACCATAAAATTTATAACCCTTATTTCATCATTTTCCCTGATTCTTGGTCCTAAGACAAGTGAATGGCCTGGAGTATTTCTGCTTCACAAAGGTTTGGCCTTTCTAGTTTGTAGTTACTATACATGGTGACAAAATAGGATCCTTTCACAGGAACTAATTTGTCATACTTAGTAAAGCCAGAGACAGAAAACAATTGCCTCTTTCTGAATAGTGGCATTTTCTGAGCCAGTTACACCCGGAGCACCAGGGTTCCAGGAGAGGAGTTGGGAACTGTCCTGCAACTCAAATGTCCCTGCTGTTTTTGTAAGAAAAGGTCACTTTCCTATTGTCTGTTTCCTGTACTGGGGGTTGATCCTGATACCCTCATGCTGGCTGAGTGTTATACCATTGAGCTATATGTCAACCTGATGTTACTTTTTACCTACGATAGGGTCTCACTAACTTATCCAAGTTTCTCTTGGCACTTTGCATCCCAAGCAGTCCTTGAACTTACAGTTCTCTTGCCTCAGCCTCCCATGGAGCTATAATTATAAGCCTATATCACTGGCCCTGACAGTAACAAAGTTTATTGGAAAACAGAAATGTCCATTTATTTACTTGTTGCCCAAGGTTTGTTCTCATGCCACAGAATGCTTCTGGTTAAGAGATTAAATGGAGCACAAGCTCGGAATAGTTAATAGTCCTTTATTTTAAAACGCCAGACCTCTAACCTAATGTACAGATGCCTATTTAATTAAATTATTTTGAAACATGCATAAGTCATAAAATATATTTTAAAAATCTATAAAAAGAAGTGACCATTCAGAGACTAGATTGTCTTACTAAGTCAATATTCCAGGGTCCATATGCAAATGGGAAAAAGGACTCAAGGAGCTTTGGCAGCAGTGCCTGCTGTTTGTGAGCGCAGTGGTAAGCAAGTGGCTGTCCCTTAGTCTACAGGACTGCTTACTTCAAGAAAATGCTCTTGGCTTCAGCCATTTTGACAGAGAAACACTTAGTCTCACTTCCCAATAACCAGATTGCCTGGAAAAACATACACACACACACACACACACACACACACACAAAAAAAACCAACAACAAAAACCCCAGCAACAATCCTTGGAAACAAAAAGAATGTTTTATTTTAAAATTTATCTATATATTACTATCTATTCCTTTAAGTGGCTTCAGAGATATTAAAAGTATTGGAGCAGACTGAGAATCCAACTTAAGGGAAAAAAATACCCCAAAAACCCAGCATGTTAGAAGTTCGAAAGGTCTGCTGCTCAGTCACTATTAATCTCTCTATACATATTTTATTTGACCTTCTGTAAATATTGTTATTGTAAAGTGCTTTGGACAGGCTAATGGATTGTAATGTTTTGTTAATGGAAACAAAGACAATACTGCAGAAGGCAAACACAAGATGGGAAGAGGGGTGGGGTGAAATGAAGGAAGAAGACAGGGCAGAGTCTGAGTTGTCTAGGGGAGGTGAGACGGGGCGGACATTGCTTGTAGCTGACTTCTTCATTAGCAGACCTGGAGGACTGCCAGAACATTGGAAAGATGCCGCTAGTCTTGGGAAGATCATCAATTAATCATGTTTCTCCTCTCTCCTCTCCTCTCCTCTCCTCTCCTCTCCTCTCCTCTCCTCTCCTC
>LOEQ01006362.1:63961-75818 GCA_001685075.1 Bramus lutescens | reverse complement strand
CTCTCTCTCTCTCTCTCTCTCTCACACACACACACACACACACACACACACTAAGTAAATTTTAAAAAGTTATTTAAAACCCTTCATGTACAAGTAATTACTGGGTTTCATGGATGTAAGCCTGAAACCCTTTTGATGTTTCCTGTAATGTTTTTAGAGGTGTTATATTGAACTCTATTTGATTAAATTAGTCCTTCCAGGTAAGATTATAGACTCTCATACTTTGGCCTATATAAAGTTATCTCTAATATTTCAAATAATGTCAGAGTTCCAAAGTACAAGGCACTTACGCTCTGTCCTCTCTGTCCCTAAGAATCCTTTAAATCTTTGTGTGGCTCCTTCCTTACGATTCAGCCTGTCCTCGTTTCTCCTGACCTTTCTGAGTCACATCTCAGATAAGATATTTTCTGGAAGGGCATGTTCTTATAGATCAGGATTTGACTGTATTGTTTATCCCTGCACACTTTATGATTATTCCTGTTGGTCCTACACCAACTTGCAGATACTTTGTTCTGTGGTTCCTCTGTGGACTTTAGGCATTTTGGCATCGGGGACTACAATTACTGGAGTTTTTTATCTCTTGCTAAACACAATACCAAAGGAAAAGATGAATAAAAACATCAGCAAATAATGTTGCATTATCCAACTTGTTTCTTCATCACTGTTCTACATTTAAAAAAAAAAAAAGCCATGCCAAACTATTCAGAAAGAGTTTGCCCCACATCCCTGAGAAATCCACATCTGGGCAGCCACGTGCGAGGAGTCAGTTGCCTTCCTCATCCACATTTTCCTCCCCAGCTGTGCTCTTAACCACTGTGACCACAAAAGTGGAGAAATTACAGAATGAAAAAGGGGCAAGAATTTCCCAAGCTTCATTTCTTGAAAATTATCTACATTTAATTTTGTTTATTGATAAAATTAGTTCATTTAATATCTACAATAAAGTCAACCTTAACTTCTGAATTACAACACTATGTGCCTTTGTGTAGACTTATGTATGTTGCTTGAAATAGCAGCTGTAAAAGCAAAGAGTGTTGTGCGTAAAGCCTGGTGAGGCCAAGGAACATCCTGGCACTCCTTAAGACACTGACAACAAAATGTGAAGCAAACAAGCAAATCCCCTGAGGCTTGGAAAATAGCCTGAAAGTTCTTTCTGTTGAAACACTCGCGTTAATCTTGAACACTCCTCAACTATAATTATTGTACCAATCTTTCTATATTTAAGATAAATATTTATCAACCTGAAATGCAATAGATCTTGTAGGATTGAAAAGGACTTCTGTTGCTGTCAATTTTGTTCCTACAACATGTTAGCTGTTAGGCACTGGGTTAAAAATTTTAGAATACTCCTAAGTATTTTAATGCTCAGTTTACCTTCTAGTGGGGTAAATTATTACTTTTAGAGGCCAAGAGATCAATAATTTAATCATACAAAAGTTCAGTAAATTCTATAACATGACATTAACACACTGTAAATCTTACAGCTGCATAATAATAAATTTTCATAAACTTAATAAGTTGCCAACACAGATTTTAATAATGATTAACACTTTACTTTTAAATAGTCAATAAAATTCTAATAGAATTTAAGCCAACTTTTATTCTGTTATGAGCTATTAAAATATAGCAATAGACTTAAGGATAAAACAAAAATTTTACTTCCATCACATTTAATATTAGTCTATAATTTCTAGATGATGCAACTAGAGAAGAAAGTGATGCAAGAAGAAGAAATACTGAGTAGAGAGGTAGCAAATATATTATCACTGACCCCTGAAATAGCTTCATGCTTGGAAAATACCAAAGAATAGAGGAATAAAGAGTTGAAGCTTAATAAAGTATTTTACTTGCAATGTTTCCATATCTTCGTTTACTCCTTGAAATCATTATTGAGTGTTTAGTATTACACTAGCATAATATTTGGTTTTGTACCATATTAAACGAGCATCAACCTCTATAATTTAACAAATAAAAGCCATCTAATCTCATTCTTAGTAAGTCATCATATGTAATAACATTTCTTTAAATTTTATGTGTGTACTATGTACAACATTCCACAACTCCCTTCTACCATCATTCCTTTGTACTCCCTCCACCCCACTTCACAAATGCATGGCCTATTTTTCTTTTTGGGGTGTGTGTGTGTGTGTGTGTGTGTGTGTGTGTATGAACAAATATATAAGTACAATGAACTGAGTCTAATTAGTGTTACTCATTTGTGTGTGCTTTTTGGGATCACCACTTGATATTTGGTGACCAACTAAGGGTCTCATTTATATATAAAGGGCTGGAGAGAGGACTTATGCATTAAGAGCAATGATTGTCCTTCCAGATTACCTAGGGTAGATTTCCCAGCACCAACATGGTGGTTCATAAACAACTCTATCTATAGTTACAGGCATTTCAGTACCTTCTTCCAGCTTCTATGGGCACCAGGCAGACATGTAAATGGTATAGAGACATGGATGTTTGCAACATGTATACACACAGAAAATGGTTTTTAAAATTTTTAAATAATCAAAAAACTAATTATAGAAGTGTTTGTATAATTTGATTAGTAGAAATTAATAATCTATGATATAAAACACATAATCTTTGAGTTGATGTCTAATCACAAAAATGCAACTTAGCCCCAAATTTCAAGACCTATTTATTTTTATAATATGTGTATGGACGTTTTTTACCTGCATGTATATGTTTATGCACCTCCATGGAGGCTAAAAGAGGGAATAGGGCATCAGATCTCCTGGATCACCATGTGCATGCTGGGAATCAAAACCTGGTTCTCTGGAAGAGCAGTCAGTGCTTGTAACTGCTGAGTCATCTCTCATGCCCCATTTCCAATTTTTGAAGAAAAAAATAGATTATTTAATAAATGACTTTGGATCAATACACTGCACATTTGTGGGTAAAGAAGAAAATTATTTGACCTTGGAACTCTTGCTCTAAAGCAAAGTCCACATCATTTAGAAGACTATTTTAAAGATGAAAACAAATGTAGATGATGTGACTGGATGGTCTTATAATTTTTGAGTGTGGAAACGTTTCTAAGTAAGGCATGAAACATGAGCAAGAGAAGTAAAGGATAAAAAAATTACAGAAAATTTAGAAAGCTTGTGATTTCATTATTAAGCTTTAAATTTTTCTCAGCAAAAGAAAAGATAATAATAAGCTAAAAAAATGTAGCAACACTACAATGGTAAAAAAAGGGGGGGGAAGGTAAATAATTTCCACAAATTCTTACAATATTAAGTGTCCGAAAGGGAAATGAGCAAAGCTTATTAATCGGCTCACAGAAGAAATAAAACCGATTAAAATAGAAGAACATACTCAATCACACTGACAATAAAGAAACGGCAATGAAAAGAAGGTGTCCATGAGTTGCCTTCCTCTTGAAACTAGCAACCTAATTTAGCTGAACTTTCCACAGAGGAGTCAAAAGAGGGGCAGTGCAAAGGTTTCCCAGTCATCAGTTACACTCCATCTTACCATCCAAGCATATCATGTGACCAAGGAGTAAAGAAATACACTGCCCATGCACAGAAATAACATGACAATGTGGTGAACAGGGAAAGGGCTACGGTGTAAAGACATTCACACCAACGTCGTGGTCACACACGAGAACAACTCAAGCCACATTAATCAGACAACAAAGGTTTGCCTCTGAAGAAGGCTCTGCCTGTTTCCCTGACACTGCAGGGGCTATGAAAGCCATCTTTCCATCACTTAGGAAATGCATTTCCATGTAAAACTGTGAATAAAATATTCTGAACATCACATGTATTAAATAAAATGGATGTAGGTGTGATAATAAAGGAAACAGGTTTGTCTATACCTGAATTGGGAAGTTCTGAGGAAGAAAAATGAGGTCGGGTATGGAAAAGAGGTTGAATTAAAAGAAAATGATGTTTGTTCCTTTAGTATGATTGGTCCAACTGAAATGTGCACATCCTTCAAAGAGCGGTTCTCTCAGGGAGAACATCGTGCTCTAGTTGACCTGGAAACAGCAACATCACTGTAATTGAGGACCAAACAGGAAACCTGATCCAATCAGGAGTGATGAAACAGGAAGGAAAACAAACAAAAGTATCTAAAATAAGAATGTATACACACACACACACACACACACACACACACACACACACTAGAAGAAGCATTAGAATGAGAGTTTGTTATTTTTCAAGCTGAAAAGAGAAATGTTTCAAGATGTTTTCCAGGACTATTGCTGAGGAAGCAGTCAAATAAGCTTCTATTATTTCTCTTGCTTTCCTTTTCATTTAAAATGATACAATATAAGCCATCAAGATGGCTTGTTGAGAAAAAGTGCTTTCCACACAAGCCTATTGATCCGGGTTTGATTCTGGAAACCATGTGAAAAGGCAAGACAAGTGATGCATATCTGTAATACCAACATTCTTCCAGCAAGACGGAAGATGGAGAGGAGAGAATCACCAGGAAGCCATTGGGCCAGCTAGCAGTGAGCACACAGTGTGACAGAAACAAAAGAGACTTTGTCTCAACGACAAGGTAGAAGGAGAGAACTGAACCCCAAAAGATGTCTTCTGACTTTCACATTCATGATGTGGCACATATGACCCCATCAAACACACATGAACTATAAATAATAACAACATTAATAAAAAAATAAAGCACCTTTCAATATAGTTCTTAGTTGGAATTAGAATTGTCCTTCCCACTTTTGTCTGTAAAATTGGGAATACTGTGTTTCCATTCTGATTAATGGATAAGATCATAAAATCATTTTATACTGCACATGACATTTATTCTAAAGCACCTGTCTGATTTTAATCATAAGAACTCTCGATTATGTGTTAGCATAAGATGGTAAATAAGGGATTCTCTGTAAAAGTTTCTTGAAGATACAATTTGTATTTTTGTTTATACATATCAAACCAGTTCAGGTTGGATGACACTTTCTTCTGTCCAGTCAAAGGAAGAATGAAATAGAAAATTCTACTTTCTTGTTTGGGGAGGAGAAGCAATTCTATTGCTTAGATAGAGATGCATATGCAACCTAATGTCATTAGGAGCCTGGGTTTGCCAGGTGCATATTGTGTGGAGGGTGGTATATGTGTTTGTAGAGTACATGTAGGTGGCAAGTGACGGTCATCAGGCTGCCCATTGCATTGGCAGGATGTAAATATAGGCCAAAGCAGAATCCTAGGTTATTAAGCTATTCTCAACTTTGCTAGTCTCACTTTCTCAGATTCTTGGATGTACAGATTTTTAAATTTTAAATATTAATACATGAACTCAGGAGAAAGCCCAAGGATAATTTTATTTGGCGTTTTTGAGGGTCAAAAAGAGTAGACAAGGATCTTGGCAGCTGTCAAGATGTGTTGAGAGAGGGGAAAAGACAGAGTTTTCTTTTCTGAGCCAGAGGTGAAGACAGCAGACAAGATGGCAGTGGAGCTCTGTGAGCAATGATATGACAGTGGGAATTGCTCTCTAGAAAATGTGAGATATCCAGCATGTCAGGGAAAGCAAAAGTAGGATGATAAATAAATATGAAAAGGGAAAAGAAACAAGTTACAAAGTAGCTAGGCTTTGCAGTTGTTATGTGTAAACTTCTTCTGGGGAAACACAACACCCACTTCTACTAACCCCAAACAGGGAACTCACTACACACCAGAGCACATAATTCCATTGAAACCTGCAAATGACCATCCCAGGGACCACTATTACTGACCAGAGCAGTGTGCACTACACTGACACCACAGTGACTACTGTAACTAACAATCGCAGTAACCACTATAACTATAACTGACCACCTCAATGACCTCCACAGTGACCACAATGATTGACCACCACAGTGAATACTACAACTCACCACATCAAGGGCAACCACACAGACCACTATGACTATTACAGTGAACACTCTAACTGACCACCACAGTGACCACCATACTGACAACTATGACTGACTATCACATTAAACACTATCACTGGCCACTGCAGCGGCCACCAAACTGTCCATTATGATTGACTATTACGGTAAACATTATAACTGACCACTGCAGTGGCCACAGCGCTGACCATTATGATTGGCTATTTCACTGAGCATTATTACTAAACACTTCAGTGATAACCATAGTGACCACTATGTCTGACTTTATAGTGACCGCTACAACTGACCACTACAGCAAACACAATAGTGACCACTATGGCTGACCACCTCAATGATCTGCACAGTGACCAATATTTTTCTCATGTTCTTATGTGTCTTCAGATGTACCATGTTTCTTTTGACCTTTAGTCTTCCGGCTGTCCTCTGGAGGTTATGACACAGAATTCTCTCCTTATTTGGAGGGTCATGACCTTGTCCAGGTGAGGGAGGCTCCTGCTGTCTCCTGTCAACCACCCACCAAACTGTTTATAAAGATAGACACTAACCAGATGGTCACCATGTCTTTATTCATATACTCAAGAGGACATTGACTGTCTACATCAGAAATTATCTTATTGTCCATGGATGGTGCCATTTTAATTCAGAAAGCTGACATTTGTGTTATGTTCCAAAGAGTGCCTGGAAAGCCACTAGCTTCAAGTAGCCTTCTACTGAATTTGACTTTTGGTTTACATATACAAAACAAGTTCATAACAAGATGAGACATTCTGGTAGGTACCCTGTCACAGAGATGACTGGATATACAGTTTTTAGGTGGCAGAACTTCAGCTCCAATATCCCTCCTCTCCTTAGAGGATAGGATGATGAAAGTCCAGAATTCCAACATAAATGATAGAATTCTCTACTAATAAACCATATTTAGAATCTATGAAGGTGCTCAGTCTGAACTACCTTATTGTCATTTAACAGATGTCTGTTATGAAGTAAATACAAGGATTTTAGAAGTTCTTTTTCATGAACCCACGACAAAGACCAAAACACTAAGCAGATTCACCATCCGGGCACATAGAGCTGAAGCATAGAAGATGACAATACAGCGTAGAAGATACCTTTGAAAATGTAAGTTAGAATAAGAGTACATCATGGATAACTTAGCTGCCGGCTGAGATGCCTGAATTTACCAGTGAGATAACACCTGCAAATTAAAAGTTGCAGTAGACAACTACTAATGATTTAAGAAATGATGTGAATGAACATTAGGCTTGAAAACTGTCGGGGATGGCCAGAAAGGTGGAGACTGTAGGTGGAGAAATTTTTAGGATCTGTTCCAATATTTAAGATGAACTGAAACTATAAAGTGAGAAGAGTCACAAAACCATAGATAGTTGGCTCTCGTAAGCGAACATCAAATAACAGCGAGCACTTAAGCAGAGCTTACATGGTTGTTAGACACGGCTGTACGAGATGCATGCCTGTTATCTGTTTAATCCTCATTTGGTAGTGTAGCTACTATTGTCATCTCTGCTTAGAAGAGGAAAGTAAGGTTTTATTTATGCCACAATGGCTGTAATACTAGGATATATTATTTCTATGATTCAATTTGTTTTGTTGTGACATTTTCACATGCGTCTAAAATACTTTGAGTCCCTGGAGAAGACTTATTCTCCCTCTTTCAGCTACCATTAATGGCCTGGAGTTCTTTTTTTAGGGCTGGGTCTTGTGATATTTGCACTGTCAATGCTAGCATATCAACGACTTGTCACTGCACAGTTCTTATTTCGACCACCATATTGTTAAAATTGTATGAATGCTACTCCTCTGCCCTATACAAAAGACACTTTCTCCCAGCAGATGTCCTGGTCTTCTGACCCTTGCGGTGTTTGTGACCCCCTACTCTGGTGTTCCCTGTGCCTTAAATAAAGGAGTTGTGTTGAAGATTAATCAAGTTAGGCTTCTCTGCATTTTGAGAGTGAGATTATGCTGCTTTCTGCAGACATCTTTCCAGGGACACCGTAATACTTACATCACAAGTCTCTGAATATGACTGTAAAGATGTTCACTGGCCTTTCTTTTTGAATATCTACATGTAGAGGGGCTGCTACTTTGGTTTCATTAATATAAAAAGTCATGAAATCACTTGGGATACAGCCAACCTNAGAGTGAGATTATGCTGCTTTCTGCAGACATCTTTCCAGGGACACCGTAATACTTACATCACAAGTCTCTGAATATGACTGTAAAGATGTTCACTGGCCTTTCTTTTTGAATATCTACATGTAGAGGGGCTGCTACTTTGGTTTCATTAATATAAAAAGTCATGAAATCACTTGGGATACAGCCAACCTCAGTTTCTGTAGGGTATTTTATATACATCATCTTCTTGATGATAATCATTTTTACCAGGATAAGATAGAATTGCGATATAGTTTTATATAGTTTTAATTAGCATTTCCTTTATTGCTAAGGTTTTTGAATATTTTTCATGGATTCATTGAGAACTCTTGTTTCACTTGAGGATTTTCTGATCAAATCATTTGCCCATTTATTAGTGAATTGTTCTTCAGTTTTGCCTAGATCTTAAATTTTCTTTGTGATTTTTCTAACAACTTAAAAGTTTCAGGTCTCAAAGTGTTCCAATATTTTAAATGGATTTTTGTCAGGAAGATACATGGGGAATCTAATATGATTATTTTATATTAGCATACAGTTTTCTCAGCACTATTTATAATAAGGTTTGTTTTTCCTCCAGTGTGATGGAATCTGGCCAAACTCAAAGCCCAATTACTTGATGGTGTCTTCTTGTGCTTTTACATGGAGAATTCAGTGAACAAATGTCACTGTGCTAATTCTGTGAGACTGATTATTAGCAAGGGTTCTTCCTATGTGACGTAAAAATGCCTCACTAATTATTCCTATCTCACGAAACCATGACTGAGGAGAGTGGTTAAAGGAGCTCAGCATATGAAAAATAATAGTATAACATGATGTATATAAAATACCCTACAGAAACTGAGCATCACTGGTAGTCAAGGTTGGCTGTATCCCAAGTGATTTCATGACTTTTTATATTAATGAAACCAAAGTAGCAGCCCCTCTACATGTAGATATTCAAAAAGAAAGGCCAGTGAACATCTTTACAGTCATATTCAGAGACTTGTGATGTAAGTATTACGGTGTCCCTGGAAAGATGTCTGCAGAAAGCAGCATAATCTCACTCTTGTTTTAATATTCAAACCCCTAACTCTGATTCAAATGACTAAAAATCTCTCATGACTGCAATTAGTATTCAAATGATGGATTTGCCTCTAGAAAAAAAAACTTTTCTCATTTACTGACATTACTAAATATCTAGTTTATAGTATTATGATAAGGACATAATTTCAATTCCCTTCAGAAAGAAAGCCCCTAACTTACATACATTAGAAATGTCTCCCTGAACTCAATGGACACAGATAAATGGGTTGCTATTGCATTATTTGTTGTAGTGCAAATTTAAGTATTCGAATGATACCAGTAGGCTTAGAATTTGCAAAATGTGAAATCATTATCTTGCAAGGTTATATGGTAGTTTTATATTTGCTAAAATTGTTAAGGACAGGGAGACCTTAGTTTTGTACTTCTTGATCCTGACTGACATCTGTATGGGACACTCCATACGGGATATTGATAAGATAGCATGTTCTGCTAAATAATTTGGAAGTGTTCACCCAAATTCCTAGGACTTGGTAATGAAAGATCCCCCAACCCTTGAAAACCTCGTAATCTTGCAGGTTTTTCAAGCTATATAAACCCACTCTCTCTTTTATTCGCTGCTGTTGTCTCAAACCCTGATTTAGGGAGATTAGTCCTGCCTGGCATACAGTAATGCTTGTTTAATTCCACCAGAAATGAGTGGTGGTGTCCTTCACTCTCATTTGGTGGGATTGACACAATCTCAGTGTTTCTTTGTGATTATTTTTGATCCAATCAGGGAGCTCTGGACTAATCAGGAAATAGGAGTGTTGTATTTGCCTTAGTTGGTCGGTGGCCAAAACTCTCATTTTGGCGCCAGCTGCTATCTATCAGCTAGGACTCTACATTATCAAGTCCTGAATTTTGAAAATTTCTCCAGTTAAAAGTTTGTTTCTCTCCTACTCATGCCTATGTGATATTGTTTTCATAGCCACATGATTTTAAAGACTAGAAAAAGGTAGGTGACCCAGAAGTCAAAATTTATAAGTTATGATGAGTAAGTAAAGGCGGAAAATAGTCTGTAAAACACCAAAAAGACATCAGTTGGAATCTTTTTACCCTTATCTCTCTTTCTTTGATGACCAGAGACACCGACGTCACAATGAAACGTGATAAATGGCTGAGTCAGAAATAACGTGGTAATAAAATTCCCAGGGGGCCATGTGTTCAACAAAGTCTTTTCCCACTAGTTTCTTCCGGTTCTCTGCCCTGGAGGTCCTACAGACATGAGCAATGCTTAGCTAGCTCTGTCAGTCAAGAAAGTTAGCAACCTCCAAACCTATAATACAGAGCCTTGTAGAGGACCTGCAACTCATTGCAATCTCAACAATATGTTTGGATAAACAAAACCTGTGTCATGACCACACCAGTCCATACATCATTGCAGATGAGAACAACTTCAAAAGGTCACACTCCGAGATTAGGAATTACAGGAAATCAGCAGCTTCTAAGAGAAGGTGAATCAGTTTTCTTCAGGGACAAGTACCCCAGTAAATTATCCAGTCACATCAACCATCCATAAACACTAAATAAAATGGACTCAGTAGATGTGTGTGTGTGTGTGTGTGTGTGTGTGTGTGTGTGTGTGCGTGAGAGAGAGATAGAGAGGGAGAGAGGGGGAGGAAGAGAGGGAGATTAATCTTAATTTAAGAAGAGATCATGAATTTGAGAACTAGCGAAGGGCATCTGGGAGGACTTAGAGGCAGGTGGAGGAGGAATAGAAATATTGTAAATACTGTACTCTTAAATAAAATTCCGGTAGGAAAAATCTCCAAATTGTATGAAGCCTATCTCTGTAGTGTAAGGTGAAACTCCAAAACACATCCACCTGGTACCTGTCCCTCACTTTTCCCTTTGCTGAGCTGATAAGTGATCTCATTCCATGAAAGCCCACTGCCCAACTTGGTGGATTAGCCCAGCACACTCACCTTTCCTCATATATTTGTGTCTCTTTTACATTGCATGGGAGTCTCCTGAGTCTAAAATCTTGCATAAAAAATTTGGAAATAAATAAAATCCTACTTTTCAGAATAAAACATGTTTTGTTTTTCTTTAAAAAAAGTAAAATAAGTAAATTCATAAAATTTTACAGTTAGATGTTATTCCTGTCAAAACAAGAATAAACACAAGTGTGGAGAGCTCTATATTTATATCTAACACAGAAATATCCAATAAAAGTGATTTATTTTTATACAAAAACCCTTTCAGAATAAAATATGCTTTATTTCGCTTTCCAAGAAAAACAATAAAATGAATAAATTCATGAAATTTTGCAGCTAGGTGTTACTCTCATCAAAACAAGGAAAAACACAAGTGTCGAGAGCATCTATATTTATATCTACAACAGAAATATCCAATACAAGTGATCTATTTTTGTGCAAAAACCTCTTTCCAATTTCAGTTCATGATTTCCTTCATTTGTTCGTTCCTTCCTTTCACACTGATTTAAAACTAGATTTCCAAACACTGTGGCAATACATTCCAGTACTTAATAAGATTACTGAATATTTATTGCAACTAACATTCCAGTTTTTCAAACATTTTACTTTGTATTTCTTAAAATATATTTAATTAAAACATAATTATATCACGTCTCACCTTCCTTTTCTCCCACCAACCTCTTCTATGTCACCTCCCTCCAACCCATTTCATGTCCTTTCTCCCTCAAAAGTTGATGGACTCTTTTTCTTATATTATTGAGATGATGGATGACAGATAGATAGATAGATAGATAGATAGATAGATAGATAGATAGAT
>LOEQ01006362.1:46934-63196 GCA_001685075.1 Bramus lutescens | reverse complement strand
TAAGCTAGCCGTGTGGGAGCTGGGCTGGACGAAAAGCAGGGCCCGCTCCCCCTATTACTACAGCAGCCTAAGACTCACCTGCATCTCAGTCATCTAAGCCGCCTTCCCCAAGCCATCACTATAGTAAAATGAGATCTAGAGATAGCCATTGACTACATACAGCTGTTTACATTTACTCTAATTAAAATGGAGTCTAATGAGAAATCCCATTCCTTGAGATCACTAACCATACTCCCCCTGCATACCACCTATGTGTGGCCAGCAACTGGCACACTGGAAAACACTGACGGAGAACAGCTCTGCCACCAGAGCAAGTTCTATGAGAAAATCCTGCTCTAGACTCGATACTGTAAACTTGTCATCATTATTAATGCTGTCAACCATCTGTGTCCGTGGGTTCTTTATCCATTGATTTATTCAGCTTTGATTTGGGAGAACTTAAAGTAAATGAAATTGTGTACATGTCCGAGATGCATGTAGTTTATGAGCAAATGTCAGTTCATATAAAGGACTTTGGCAATTAAGAATTTTATTATCTGTGGCTAGTTCTGGAATAAATACTCTCTGGGAAAAAAAGAGATGAGTATGATAAAGATTTTATGGCATAAATGAATAGATAATAATTGCTTTAAGGAAGAAGAGTCTAGGGAAAACACATGTAGAGATAGAATTGGAGGGAGGAGCACCCTACAGGATCTTTAAGAGAGCATTCTGGAAAACAGGATGCATATACTCAATGGCCAATAGCCGGCTATGACACAATTGTCATATAGTAGCTGCTGGAACCACCTTATCAGCCAGGCCAAAACTGTGTTTCTCAAAACTAGTTCAAAATGGACTTTCTATGCTGGGCCACGGCACTGAGAACAAAATACAGGAGTCAGAGCCTAACCTCCCTCCCTCCCTCCCGTCCTCCCTCCAATCCTTTCCTCCTCTTGCCCTCTGCCATTCCTTGTACTAGTAATAGAGTTATTCTTTCCATCTTGGTCCTAGAAGACTGACACAAGACTGTGCATGCTGAGAAACTGGCGAGCCTCCTAGGTGGACATAGTCTGACCCTGTGGGAAGAATAGAAACGAACAGTGATAGTAAATAGTAAATTGCGTGTCTCCAATATCTCATTCTTGGCTGTCAAAGTAGTAATTTTATGAGTAATTATATCATGCATCTTAAAAAAAAACTCATCACTTGCAAAATTTAATGTTGTCACCTGTAACCAAAACATTATACCATCAATATTTTTAAAAAGATTTATAAAGAATATTTATAAACCAATATCTATAAATATTATAAATACTATAAAAGCACAATCACTCTGCTGTAATGAGTTCATCAATAAAAAAATCACACAACTAGAATAAAGTAGCCACAAAAATAAACACTTGCCCAATCTCAAAGTCCCATTTCAGTTACCTCTATACAGTTCATTACAATAAAATGTCACATTTTTATCAAGAAACAAAAGCACAGTCAGAGAACCTGGGTAAGTAGCATGTTAGCTAATGAGAAAAAAAAATACTTCGGAAATAATTTTAACCTTAAACCAGACAGTTAGATGTTTCTTTCATTGAAACCATTTTCAAATCTTATTTTTAAAAAACATTAAGTGATCATGGTATCTCCCATGACAGGTAAGTCTTACCCACTGGGAGGAGTGGATGAGGGGTAGATGGGGGTGGGGGGAGTTAAGGGTGGGCAGGAGGCGGGTTGGGAGGAAAAACTGTGGTTGGAACATAAAAAGAAATTAAAAAAATAAATAAATACAAATATATTTAGTGAACTTGTTAAAAGCAAATCACTGAAAATATGCCAAAATGATAAGGTTTGGGTTTTTTTAATAAATTAAGTCATGTCTAAATTGGTACCTCACAGAAATCTTAATTTCTAGTTACTACAGATGATATCCCGATTGTTTCCATTATGACAAGCTGATGTCTTCATATATACGGAGTTTACCACTAGAAGCACACATTATTTTAAATAAAATATTTAGCATTTATAGTATAAATAGCACAAAAAGCTCTTATTTACCAATCAGAAGATCATTTTGAAACCCATGTTTCCTCCATTTCTACTTAAATGCTGCCAAGAAAAGTTTTACATATGGTAACATCTCACTGTATAAAAAATAGTTTGAGTTATAATTTTATAATAAAATGACAATTTGTCATTGGCCTCAGACTGTTTTGGAAGCTATATAGAACCTTTGCACGACTAATATAATAATTATAGCTTTATACAAATAGATATATCCTATAAACATATGGATATAGGTAGACACAGCCCTTATACACCTTGTTACATTACTAATGTTTACTTAACTTTGTTTTTGTTTTTAGTTTACATGAAATAAAAGTGATTTCTGTTCAAACACTTTCTAAATGACTTCAATTAGTGGAGCCGAAATTCTCAGTGATTTACTTCATGCACTTCGCAGTTTCAATGATGATCTTAAGTAAGTGGATTTTGAATGATATTGCTAAATGACATTTGAAATGTCAATAAGTATGAATGGTACTTTATTTCTCTGTTCCCTTGGAAACGAAGGGAACGTCCTTTGCTAAGTAAGGCGATGCCTGCCACTGGATAATACTCCACATTTTGTGACGTACTTTAGCACACCAGTGTAGAAGCACCAAGACCCAAGAGAACCTTGGAAGAAGCAAGCCACCCTGTCACCCATCATTTTCTCTCAATTTGCGGCCCCCATTCTGTTCCGAGTCTCTCTCAGAAGGCTAATTGTCGTGAGTTACACACACAGCCTGAGCGTTTCCAAGATACCAGCCCCTGAAACCTTCCAAGCTTTAGAGCAAGATGCTTCCAGATCAATACCAGTGTCTGAGTGCCAAGGAATAAGGTCAGTGGATACTGTTATAAAGAACCTGGAGAAGAATTCAATACAAGTGACAAAAAAAAATCATGACATTTTGTGGGTTTCTTTCCACAATGCACTTGACCGTACTGCCAGATGTGAAATCCATATCAGAAACAGCTGCTGCAAGGTGGCTTATATTCTCACTGAGCTTTACTTCCACTACATTTCTCTGAGGGGAAGACAAAAGCTGGCTTTGGCAAAGCAGGTGTGAGAATTAAACAAGACGGCTGTGCTATTCTCAGAGAGGAAGGGCTGTTTCACCACAGTCTCTCACCGCATCAACCCAGACTGCCAGAAAGAACTCTTCTCACAACAATGTTCTCAGAAGGCCCATCAATCATTTGCTTATATATCTTTCAACAGATTCCACCTGTCATCTATTTTAGAAGAAACCATTTGAAGCATTAACTTGGTGAGGTTTTCTGTTAGAACGAAAAGAACTTAGCTAGGTCTAACCTACACAGTTTTCACCTAAGCAACTTGGAGGAGTCAAACCCATGCCAAGAAAATTATCTGTCCAACAAATCAATTATATGTCAGACCCTCCGAGCTTTTGTTTTTACTTTGAGTCACAGCCTTTCTAAGAGGTAAAACCTTATTACTGTATTCAGGAAGCTCTTAATTTAAAAACCCTTCAAAAATATTTGTTTTCCCCTGAGTCACGAGTATTTCTATGACTGATCTCTTCTATGCTTCATCCAACAGATTTTTTAAATTAAAATAATAACAGTATTTTCCAGGAAAGTAAGCTTGTTGGCCAATTTGGAAAGTGGGAAGTTGTGTATTTTGTATTCTGTACTCGAAACAGATTTGCGTAAATCTAGAACATAAGTGAGTCACAAGATGTTAATACAATTTTACCAAGC
Organism: Bramus lutescens; assembly: GCA_001685075.1. Taxonomy (NCBI): domain Eukaryota; kingdom Metazoa; phylum Chordata; class Mammalia; order Rodentia; family Cricetidae; genus Bramus; species Bramus lutescens. The sequence continues at coordinate 59,455 of LOEQ01006362.1, read as the reverse complement.
AGAAATAGAAAAGTGCCGACACATCAGCTAACAATATATTGGTAAATTTAATCTCATTCCTTGATGAAATACCTGCCTAATAAACTGTGGGGAGATTCATAAGGATGGGCTCATTTCTGGCTTGTACTCTCACGTTCCAATGAGTCAATCTACATTGGCCAAGACAACTGAAGGAATAGAGCCACTATCTGCCCCTAAAAATAGGAGAGGGTTATGCACGCATTGTCTTGATAGAATTTCAAGATTCATAATTCCTTTACATAGCTCCATATGATGGGTTCCAGCTGTCTGGCTTGAAGGGCTGGATGAGGGAAGAAGAGGGGAATTGTGGTGCTTATATATTCTCTTTCTGCCCTCTCTCATCTATTAACAACTGTTGGGTGTTAGTTTGGTTTAAAAGCCACTGGTTGTATCTAATTCACTGTTCCATCCTTACTGCATAGAAGAGCATGGAACTCAATAAATAATTATTAATAAGATATTTTTACCTGCAGGCCTCATTACATGCTGAGTCAGTTGGCGCCCGTTCCTGACTTCAACATTGACGTTAGTGTTTGAAATATAACTGAGTTTATGTGTATGAATAACACAGAGCAAATAAACTGTTATCCAGAGGTAAGAAGATCCCACCAAGGACAAGACAGTAGTGAAAATCTTGTCCTTCAGATAAACAGGAGGAATTCTTCTCCAGGCCATACATAATTCAGAACATCTTGCATTTCATTTACCCTGAGAATGGAATCCAAGTACATTGTACACGGTTCTTGATAGAAGTTCAGTTACTTCCTGATCTTACACAGGGTTTTATTCCGAAGGAGACAATCCAGATTCAGTAATAGTAATGTTGGCTTGGTCTGAAGATTCTAATTTGGAAATGTTGGCATGAGTTAGTTTTATTTCATAAAAGTCTGCTAACTGTACCCCCTCTTTTTTCCCGAATAGGATCCAAGTCCAGTAGGAAAGTACTTCCTAGAAAGGCTTTGAGGGTTTTTATTGTGTCTTGTCTTCTGAATCAAGTGGTTACTTTTAGCATTACAAACAGAATCATGCTTAAAAATTTAGTTGTTAAATAAATTGGAAGGGCGCTCAATAAGTTGTTAGAAAATACTTTAAAACTGCTCTTCCATCTTCCTGCTTTAGCTACTAGACTGAGTGAATTAATGAGTTGCCCCTGACAGTGTGTGTGTAAGAAATCATAGAAGAGTATAGTGATCCTTAAAAATTAGATTCTGAAACCATAAATTAAATAAAAACAAGCACAGTGTTCCTTAGCCATTAGGTTCTTAAGAGGCTTGTTTCTCAAAGGTGAGAAGGCCTTAGTGGAATCATGCTCTGAATTCAGAACCTAAAACTCTGAAACTGAGGGAACTGATTTGTGCTGTGAGACAAGGGTCACTGTAATGAGTCTTTTGCTGTCCTGCCAGCTAGCTCCCAAATAATGACCCAAAGACACTTCTTATTCATTATGGAATCTCGGTCTATAGTTTAGGCTTGCTCTTACAACTTCTACAGCTTAAATTAACCCATTTACATTAATATACATTCTATCATGTGGCATTACTTCTCTTCCATCTTGGACCTCCTGTTTCCTTTCCACATCTCCTGGCATCTCCTCCATACCAAAATTCCTCCTCTTCATTCCCTGGAAATCTTGCCTGACTTTCGGCCCTTCAGCTTTTTATTACACCAGTCACAGCAATAAATTTTAACAGAGTGTACAAATATCTCACAACAGCTACCTGAAATCAGATGAGTATGCCCTGTACCCTCCTTGGACAGGAAACAAAATATCACTAGAAGAGATAGAGCTGAGAGCTGCAACCTGGGTTCTGCTCAGAATCACATGCTTGCTCTGTAGCCTGCATTAAGCAAGACATGAATCTTACCCACTATCAAAGACATAGATCTATCTAGACCAGTAGACTTGAGATTCACCATGTCTAGGACATAGGAGGCTTCCCCTCAGTCACAACTTGCAGGGTACATGCTTTAAAATGGCCTTTTCCTGCACATTTGTGCTTCCTGTGTGATTTGTAAATATTTTTTCATTACGTATGGTATTGGTTGTCCTGCCCTTCTCTACAGAAGACTAGTTAGTAAAGTCAATGGAAAGCCTATCTTGTATAATTAATGAGAGGAAAACTGGTTTCTTATGATATAAAGATGTATGCAACCTCAAGATAAAGGCCTCTTCTCCAGCTAGTTACTAAGATAAATAATTGAGCTTCCCCAACAAGGAACAAAGCAAGGTGCCCCAATAAATAACTGATAGGATTCTCATCTCACAACACTTGCTTTTGCAGCATTGAAATAGTATCTATCCTGATCTCAAGGAAGTGTGTAAGATAAATGGTATATAATGGGGATAAAAGTTAATAATACAAAGTATCTTCAGACCCACTTTATTGAGCCATTTATATTCAGAAGATCTTGAAGACACCACCAGCCTAATTCATGTCCCTAAACCAATGCACAGAGCCAGCCTGATAATGGGGTCTGTTGAAAATACTTCCAAGCAACAAAAGCAGCTAGGAATTCATCCCAGCATTACAACCAAAGTTTATTCACTGTCTTGTCTGTGGCCCCAGGCACAAATCGTGCAGAGTAGGAGCTGCAATTTCAGGCTTCATTTCTCTTATTTCTGAGACTTCCGTTATTTCTATTAGTCCCTCATGCATTGATTATCCCATGTCAATAATATGCAAGCAGAGATGAGGGCTGGAAAGAGGATTTGAACCATGAAGTATCAAGTATCATGAAGAATCTGCTTTGGAAAGCTCCATGATTTTAGTCTGGGCCATGTCCATCCTCTTTGCATAAAGAGAACTGTCAGCATCCTTGGCTGACAACGGAGAAGAGTTAGACAAACTTTGTGCTAAAGGAAATTTCACTAGTTACCACAGTGAAGCTGTTCCACATAAAATAGTAGAGACCAGTCCAGGCTCAGAAGTCCAACCACAGGAGTGTTAACATCCATAGGTTTATCATTCAACAAAACGGCCCCCACTCATGTAAGTATTTAAAAACCAATAGAAAGCAACAAACCAAGAGTCATGTTCAATCTATTTGCCAAAAGGAAGCTTCCATAGACCCTGAGGAGTAAAACTCCAGATTCCCTTGCAGAAATTATAAACCTAGTATATTCTTTATTGTCCCCAAACTGAAGCTAGGACCCTTAAAATTTTACAACTATACAAATAGAGATATTCTCACACCTAGCTTAAAGGTGAAAATATCTTGACTTGCTGTGCAAATAAGGTCATAATTACAAGATTCAAAATTTCATTGATGACCAAGGGAGACATCCCAAGTTGATTTACATAGCCACAGTGTTAGCAAATTTAGAGATGTAACTTCAATAATTCCTATTTTAGTAATAAGGAAACGGTTTCAGAGGACACAAGTTCACAGTTAATTGCTTAGTGACTTTATTTCTGCCCTTATATCAGCCCTAGAAAATACACTATGCTGGCAAAGAAGAAGATGTGTGATGAACATGAAATAAAATATCCTTATGAGTTTTTGAGTTGCATTTTGATCATTTAGAGTCACATGGCTGCCTCGATGACCTGGCTCCCAGGGTCAGGCATCTAGAGCTTCCAGGCAGTAGTCATCATGATGATGAAGTACACATCGGTGTCAATGGATGCACTTACGCCTGCATAATAGTTCATGAACTCCTCGGGGGTCACCTGTGAGAGAGGAGTTAGAAAGAAAAAGGACACTTTGCTTTGCTTTTCAGTAGAGGCCTCCCTTCCATCCCTGTAAAGAGAAGGGGCGTTACCACCAAAGATGTCTCTGTGTATGATTACAGCTGAGGAACAGACCTAAAATAAAAGTAAAACCACGTGGAAATAACTCAGGACAAAAGAAGTAAGCCTTGAAAACATCCAAACCACCTTAAGTAAAGAGTGTGGCATGGGTTGTTATCTTTTCTGTAAAAACTGGGGCCTATGGGTTCAAAAACAGAGACTAAACACAGAATAAGAAGCAGATCTATTTGCAGTTAGTACTGTCTTTCTGGCATATGTAAGACGCATGCCATGTTCAATGTCAGGATAAGCAATGTCTCACCTTCCAAAGAATGCTTTGTCCTATGGATAAAGAAAGCAATTTCTAGTAAAGCGTATGATTTCTGTGTGTTTCTAAGGTATGAACTGCTCGTTCAAGACTGAAAGTAAGCAAACACATGACTTTCTCCTCTGCTTTTCCCACCCCTCCCCAAACTCTCCACTCTGTGTATATGACTATCTTTGGAATATCAGCAGAAATATCTACTTCCATACTGAGGTTCACAGGACTCTCCTTTTAGAAAAAAGGAAGGAAGTCTCATGAGTTAATAGGAGTTGGCCAACCTCAAAGTCAAAAGATTAAAAGCATCACAAGAAAGGAAACTCATAAATAACTGAAGAATTCTTTCTAGTTCCTAATAGCTTAATCTGGCTCACTAATGTTTAGGAACATTACTATCTCTTTTTTGTACTATAGGGACTTATGAACAACATGCCCTTTTATTAATGAAACAAATAAATTGTAAGCTAACCCAAAAAATCGTGTGACCTACAATGTCTCTATATATTGTTTCATAAGCTTCTTCTCTCAAACCAGTGAAAGATGCCAGGAAACATAACCCTGAACTCATTGAATACTGAAGCTGGGGTCATCCATCTGTAAATACAAATAAATAACATACATGTATGAATTATTGTCTGCATGAAAGAGTTTGACAGAGATCTTTTTTATGTATTTACAGTTCCTTGTGTTTTTAAGATGTCAGTAAAATTATGAAAGTTTCAAGGCCGGGGAAATGTTCAGCATTATGAGTACTGGCTGTTCATTAAGAGCTCCAGGGGTTAATTCCCCAGAACCCACAAAAGGTTGAATCACTTTTATGATCATATGTATTTTATTTTGTCTATTAAAAACTGTAAAGCCCTTAGCACAATAGTCAGTTGATAAGTGTTGAATAAGCATTGTTCATATTCATTGTCATAATAAGTAAGGCTGCATATATATTATGTTTAGTAATAAAAGTAAGGCTTTCTAAATATTCTAGATCTAAGGCTCTCGGATATGGATTGTGTAAGCACCAATGGAGCATATATTAAACATACAAAGACTAGGGATACATCTCCCCAAATGACAGACTTCATGTTTCCTCAGTAATTTGAATTTTCAAGACATACACCCAATGATGATGAACAGCTAATATTCAGCATTATCACAGGTCTATGTTATCCAAGCAACATCACATACTGTAGCTACAGAAAAAAAAAACCAACAACCTTTTGAGATTTTGAGAGATCGCAATTGATTGAGATAAATGTCAGAAGGACCTGAAAGGGAGACGTTAAATCAGTTGAATCACACGTGGCTATTTGGACTTGTCAGAGTCAAAAGCAGCTGACATTTCCCCTGGTGACAAGGAGGAACCACCTGCAGAAAGAACGAAGGACGACAGGGACTACGGAGAGTTGAGCTATTAGGGGAAATGGCGGTTGGCTATTTTCTCTGACATCTTGGTAGATCAAAGGCAGCAGCTCTAGAGGAAACACACAGTTCTGTTATTTCTGTCCTAGACATTCGGCTGCCCAACAGAAGCTGGGACTCTTTTGTATCTGCTGTTAACAATTCCTCAACCTACAAGACACTACTTCAAATACTTCTCCATCTCTGACTACAAAACGTCAGCAGGCAGGCAGGAAACTTCCCCCTTCCTACCTCCTGCCCCCTGATAATAAGACAAGTCGTCAGGTTTTATGGGAAAGGGAGGGGAAATTCCCTTCACGGGGAGGAGGCTTGCTTCTGATGCTTCTTCTCATAAGCACCACCCCTTCCTAATCATTGTCCCACTTACCTTTTCTGGTCTGGCCCTCAGGTTAAGAGGTGCAGCTGCTGCCCAGGCTGAGGGACTCCCCTCCCACGTCACCATAACTCTCAGGTCCTCTAAAACAAAAACTGCCTCCAAGTGTTTAAACAGGTAGCTTAGGGCTCTTAGCCCACCTCTTCCAATACACAGTATCTTGTATAGTTGAAGACAATGATTAATGAAAAGAGAGTGACTGCTTTTGCCTTGAAATTCACTGTAATTTAGATGTACAAGCTAATCTCAAATTTTACTAAAGCGTGAGTCAGGGTGAATTCTGCTCCCTGGAATTCTCTTTACCGGCAGCTGCTTTTTCACACAGGAAAGTGTGGTAACGATTGATGCTCCTACGGACAAGGGTAAGAGAAACAAAACGTCCTGAATAGCCTTGCTTATCTGTTCCAAAGCACTGTGGTCCTATTTAAAATTAAGCACACTTTTATTGTAATTTAATTCATGAGAATGTAGCTATCTGTATGTGGGGTGAATAGTAATCTTCTATTTGTAACAATTAGGGTACCAATATGTTGAGGTGTTTTTTTAAGGCTTTGAACCTACTCCTTATTTACAATTTCACTGGGGATAGATAAATTCCATTTGGATTCATCTTTTTCACTTACCAACCCATCTTTGTCATATGGTGAGTCAAAGTTGTCCAGAAACTTCTGGAAGACTTGCTCCTCTGTCCATTCCCCATTTTGGTACTTTGGATGGTGTTTAGGATTATAAACTTCGCGAAGGTCTTCAATGGTTATAACACCATCTCCAGTTTTGTCCAACTTCCTAAAAGCTTTCATAATTACCTCCTTTCTGGCTCTGGACATTGGGGGCTAGATAAATTAAAAAATAAAAGTAAATACACACATGTGGATAAATACATATGCAAATAAACTTGAAGCAGATGTGACTTGACACTCCCACCAGTGGTGTGAAATTACTTACGAACCACTAAGTGAGATACTACAGAAAGTCCCTGAGCTGGCTCGATCTTCTGCCCACACCTCCGTAAAATGTACTAGCAAGTTCTGAAAACAAAACTTTGAAGTAGTCAACCCAAACCATGTGAAAGCCAAACTCTTCCACAGAAAACACTGATTCATAGGGCAAAGGTTGGGGGAAATATTTACCCTTAATGTGAGAAGGAACTCGTTGAAGTCTATGGTCCCATTTCCATCTCTATCAAATCTCCGGAAAAGTTCTTCTGCCTCTTCTTTCTCCATGACCACGGCGTAATCATTTAACCCTTTCAAAAATTCTTTGAAATCAAGGGTTCGGTTGTTATTGTCATCCATGATCCGAAACACTCTGAAGATAACAACATGAAAAAATAAGATAAAACAAAACAAAACAAATAAACATGAAGAACAACGTCTAAGTGTAAAGATGTGAAAAGTGAGCCACTCCCATTTGCTTTCAAATATAATACATAAGTTTTAGACTTTTCTCTGGAGCCTCATTGTTGAGCTCAGAGGCTCTGAGCATTTCCTCCAGGAAAGCAAACTTTCAAACTCACATTGTGCGTGGACACACACACACAGAGAGAAGGCTGCAGTTGTGTTCTCTGATTCTAATTCCATGACATGTACAACAGTTAGTTTTTCAGTCTCCCAAACATCTAGGTGTGACAGCTTGGCTGTCGGGTTCAGTGGTGCTGCTGGAGGTTGGTAGTGCCTGCTGACGGAAGTCAGATAACTGGTGTTGTGCCCTTGCGAAGGCTATTTATTGCCTGGACCCTGCCTGCTTTCTTCTGCTTGCCTCCCAGCGAACAAGAACAGGCAGCTTTACCCCACTGCATTCTCCCCGTGCTAAGGCACAGCCCTGCCAAAGGCCACAGCAATGAAGTTCACTGATCATATACTGAAACCTCTGACCATGAGCCAAGACGAACTTTTTCTCCATGCAGGTTCATTATCCCAGGTATCTTGTTAAAATAATGAAGGGTTGTAACCGGAGACTGCTTGTTTGCTTTCCGGACACATCAAAGAGTTACTAATATAGGTAATCTTTACAGGAGCCCATGTTTGCTAATAAATCATTGTTTCCTCATCTTCCACTTAAACAAATGCCAAAAAATGTAGACAAGCAATTGAAGCATGGTATTTTTATTTTTATTAATCCTATTAATCTTAGTAAAATTTTTAGAAACTATTATCAAACATAAATAAGGCTTCTAATTCTCCACTTATGTGCACTGACCACATAAAGTATGCAGATGCTGTTTTGTCTACAGGAAGCCTCTGCTTAGAAAGACATCTGTTATAGACTAGGAGTCTAATGATTCCAAATGCATGGTACCTACAACTTTTATGAAAGAAATGGTATGTCATCTCATTGATCTTGTGGTGCTTAAGGCCTTTCTATAAATGCCATATCATGCTGCTATGATCTTACTCATTTCTTTTTCCTCCACCATACACCACTCCCCATACTAAAGCCCTAAGAATTATATTTTTGCTAGAATCATAACAGACAGAATTATAATTTGGGATTTCAGAAAGATGAACTTGAATTCTAGTTCTGCAGTAACAACAGCTATATAAACTTGAGCATAACTGGGTCTCGCTTTTCCACAAAAGTCTATGCTCTTGACCTATCATTTCTAATCAATGCCAAAATAATATGCAATTGCTAAGTTACAGCTTATGATTTTCTTTTTGCTAGTACTGTGTAAAGATGAGGGATTCAGATGCAAATGACATAAAGGTATGTGGAGGAAGTGACCAGCAAGAAGGAGTAAAGAAATAGGAAAATGAAGAAAGGATGAAAAAGAATGGATATATATTTATGTATATATTCCATAATGGAGCCATCTACACTGACTGACTAGCAATGAAAAACTAAAAATGAATAAAATTTCAGACTCTTGTTAATTTATATTTCATATTTTCTTTTAAAAGGTAGAGAGAACATTTTGGCTATTAATTAAGTAAATAAGTAAGTTATACAGACTTGGACATGGGCTATTTGGTGGCAGAGTCCATCTCTATGCTTTTTATTGCCATAAATTCACTGTGTAGCAATCACTTTTAATATTCATCAGCTAGATGAGTTAATGAATAAACTTTCCTTCTACAAGAAATAGGCTGACAAGTTTCTGTCTTCAAAGTTTAATTTGAAATAAATAATGCATTGCTGATACATCTTGAATTGTTCAACAAACTTCATCATTAGTTAGGCATCTTATAAGCTGCCAAACATTAGATTAAATACTGTAATTTGAAATACATAGTTGAATGAGACACAGACTCTATCCATATGAAATTTATTCAGAGACAGGGAGATAGGAAGGGGGGCAATCAGGGGAGAAGCATTTTAGAGCTATAGTAGTTTGTGGAGCATCCCTGTCCATCTGTGGAAACAGGAAGACTGATACCAAAGCTTAAAAGAGATGGAAGAAGCACAGACAAGTGGATCGATAGAAAAATATAAAGAATTTTAATCTCCTTAAGTTCTAAGGAGCTTCAACCTTGTTACATGATCAAACATGTAAACCTTGCTACATGATAAAACTTTGTTACATGATAAAGTAACTGCATAGTTTTCATGAGCAGAATATCATCAAGATAAATTCTTAGAGTCCTTAGAAAGAACTGGTTGAAAGAATTATGCAGAAACCTTGGCAGTGAAAGAGACTGAGAGTCTGCCCATGAGCCCCTCAGATAATGGTATGAGAAGAGACCTCAGAATTCTGTGAAATCAGATCATCACTGTGGTGGACTGATGAAGGTAATTCTCAATATTCCACCTCAAGAAATGATGAGTGTTGATAGCTTCATTTGTAGAAAGGAAAAGAAAAGCAACTACCAGAGATTTTTCACTAGTTTCCAATTAGTTAAAAACTTAGAATTTCTTTTCTGCTATAAAATATAAATTAGAGCTCAAAATAGGATTTTCTTCCTGGTGTGTATAAGAGGACAGAGTAAAGATGAGCTCTCTCAGCCATGCATAAAACATGGTGAATTCAGGATATTGGAGCTCTCTCTATTTCTTGGAGAGTAGGAAGTGTTTAAGGAAGAATATATACTATTGAAATTCTATAGACTTCTGTGTCAAAAATTAGAGGTGCCAAAATGATAATAGAATCAACTTGATGTTGAGCTTCAGAATAAATACTTAAGACAAGATGGGAAGATGGTTCCACAAGCACACATTTCACAGAATAAGAGCCCTGGAGTTTGTAGATGGCAGATACTAACTAAAGAGGTGTCCTTCAAAATCAAGATTGGTGAGAATGTTTGCATTTGCGGGGGTATATTTACTGGGGTCTAGACTTAGAATAAAGGGAAACACCTGCTTTTCAATAGATCCTAAGAAAAGGGTGGAGTAAGGGTTTCCCTCTACATGAATTGAAGACAGACTAAGGGAGACCAAAGTCAACAATATAAGGCAGACAGAGGGCAGTTTAAGCAGAAAGCTCAGGGAGAGATGGTAGCAGCTCACAGTGGAAGGGCTAGTTTAGATAAAGGTTGAGGGTAACAAAAGGTGGGAATGGCATGGACAGCAGGAAGAATCCAATTGCGTGATTGTTAGTGGAACACACGTCAGGGTTCCTCAGAGGTCTGCACTGAAGACAAGGAAGTGAACCCAAGGGAACCTAGGGGATGGAACCACACAACACTGAAAGGAAGTGGCCTATGAGAGCATGAGTAGCAAGACCCTTATATCTACACCCCTGAACTTTTGACAGAGCCGAGTTTATTTTAAGAAAGGTATGGAAGTGCCTCGGGTATTTATTTGTTCTTTGGGAGTTTTTTAGAGGGGCTTCCCAGGTGCCCAGTACCTGACTACAAATAAAGTTTCCGCATCCACTGAATGTGAGGTTGTGTTCTCCTTACACAGACATCCTGTATTTCTTTATCAAACGCCTTTTCATACTCTCTTAGTCTTGGTCCTTCATGGGACCTGCAGATGCTTGTCCACGCATGAGGTCCCCAAAATATGCACAAGGCCAGGTTTATGATATATATTCATTATAATTTATTAAAATATACAAGGTTCATTCTTAGAAGACTCACAGTCTCCTTGGAATTTTCAGTCCTCAAGTCTATACACACTATCAAATATCAGGGAATATAAGCAGAATCACTTGACCAATAGACTACTACTGGGGTGAGCACCGAGTGATCCCATGGGCAATTACGGTGGCAAGTGAGACATGCCAGCCTGGCTGGAAGCAAGCACCAAATTCTCTTTTATACAAAATCCATGTAGCCAAGGCTGCTGGCCTCAGCTCATTATGTAGCCAGAAATGGTGTTGCGCTGCTGATCCTCTTGCTTCCACCTCCCCATTGCTGGGATAACAGGAATATGCCACCATGTCTGTTTTTCTAAATTCTTTAGTTATTGTTACACCTCCTTGTTCTACCCCAGCTTTTGGCGGGACCTCTCTCCACATCCTTCCAAGTGTCTGTACTCCTAAGCATGCTTTCCTTGGCCTCCATTGCCACAGAAGCTTCCCTTCCTTGGAACAGACACATGCTTTGCTAAATTTGAAGTTAAGAGTGAAGCATGCCATGAGGACTCAGAGATTAGCTCTCCCAAACAATGAATTTCATAGATAAGAAACTGAGGCCTTAAGAGGAAGTTATTTGCCCAATATGACAAAGCCAATGTAAGGCTCACCTAGACAATTCTGATCTATTTCCTTTCACTGTATCCCCACTGTGGTGGCCTGTAGGTGAATGCCTCTTATAGGCTTATATGCTTGGATTTTTGGTACCCTTCTGGTGGACCGCTTGATAAGATTAAGAGGTGTGGTCTTATTGGAGGAGATGTATCACTGGAAGTGGGCTTTGGGGTTATATCTCTCTGCTTCCTGTTTGTGGATCAGGATGTAAACTCTAAGCTAGTATGCTAGTGCCATGCCTGCTTGCCTGCTGCCATGCTCCCTGCTGGTCACGGACTCTAACCATCTAGAACCGTTAAGCCCCCAATTTAATGGTTTCATCTACAAGTTTCCTTAGTCATAGTGTTTTGCTGCTGATTTATAAAAGTAACTAAGACACCATCCTACCTGCCAAGACCTTTGATGCCTGCAGAGCCCCTGGCCAGGCACTGCAATCGCAGTCTTTCAATGGGATCAGTGGCTGTGGAGAGCTTTTTCTTGGATTGGATTGCCATCTCACGGTCATGGCGTGCTGTCCCTGCCATCTGAAAGGAGAATCCACAGCCTGTTAATGGAATTTAGACCCTACTGCCCACATCTAGCGGAGGAGTTGGCACAATGAAACAAACAGCCTTCTGTCATTCTGCCTTCAGGAAATAGTCTCAAACTTCCTAAAATTTTACAATTTTTAACTATGCCAATTGTGTGCCTCGCATTTTTACAACCTACTTATCTAGTTTCACGGACATGTGTTCTCATCACTCTGGAAAATAACGAAGAACACAGCCATTTCCCAATATGCTTTGATCTTTCTCAAGCCCTTCTCTGTCCACACAAACACGTCCTTAATAGTGAAAGGAAAAGGGAAAGCAGTGTTCAGAAGCTGCTAAGGATGCTACATTTCAACAAAGCACTATGTATGTATATGGAAAAGTGAAAGAAACCATTAGACCTGGATCATTGGTAGGAGCTGAATTTCTCAGTACTTACTTGTTTGAACCAATTGTGATGTGGGGTGTGTGTGTGTGTGTGTGTGTGTGTGTGTGTGTG
>LOEQ01006362.1:26217-37974 GCA_001685075.1 Bramus lutescens | reverse complement strand
GTGCACCCCTCGTGGTCCTGACTTCCTTGCTCATGTTCTCCCTCCTTCTGCTCCACATTTGGACCTTGGGAGCTCATTTGGCAAAGCAAAAGCAGGCCAGTTAGTTGATGCTGTGGTGGATGTATCTAAGTCACATTTCTTGCTCTGAGTATCTATGACATCCACCTCCGTCCATACTCCCACACCAGGTTCCCTCCATCCTGGAATCATACAAAGAACTAGAAAAACAGCTTTCCAGAAAAACCTCCCTTTCATTTCTGTTATGTAGTTTACCTGATGTGTATTCTCAGAGTAGGGTGGTCACTGATTTTTAAGATCATTCATTTTTAAGGTTTGATATAGGCATCAAATGGGAAGATTGCTTTTTTTAAAAAAAATCAGCATTAGCTGAGGTGATTTCTGATGAAATGTCTGAGGAGCAAGAAAACAAGCACCTGCTCAAAACCTGCTTTATTTATCTCGTCCTGAGTCAGATGCCCTTCAGGGGGTCCTTCAAGTAGAAGGTGGTACTTAGAAGTGAAGAGAAAGTGTAGACACAACAGGGATCCAGTGCATTTCCTACTTCCATACCAGAGTAGTCTGAGCATCTTCACATAGCACAAGATATTACACTTAAAGTACCTTGAGCATGTCATTTTACTTTTACCAAGGGAAATTATGAGGTCAGCAAGGTTAATCTGAAAGTACTGACTACATAAACAACAAGCACCACCAATGCAAGACAAACCTTGCCTTTTAAAAGATATTTTATTGTATTTATTGAGCTATATATTTTTCTCTGCTCCCGTGCCTTCCTCCCCCAGCCCCACTCTGCCATCTCCCATGACCCCAAAGCCCCAATTTGCTCAGGAGGCCTTGTTTTCTTCTACTTCCTATGTAGATTAGATCCATGTATGTCCCTCTGAAGGTCCTCTTTGTTGTCCAGGTTCTCTGGGTTTGGAATTAATCTTTAAATGATGAAAGTCAACTGGGAGCTCCCAGAGGTACAAGAGGAGTCTCATTTATCTTTGCATCTACTAAAGTCCCTGTCACAGTACTCTGAACAACCTTGAAATTAATCAAGGTTGGTTAAACAAATTGTTGAACCAAATAAAAGGTATTCATATTCAAAACATTCAAAATGGAAAGCATTCTTCTACAAACAGCAACTTCCTTACACTAAGCAGATTTTTATCAATCAAATTAGCTCTTTAACAACTTCCTACATGTACATAATGCAGTCTGATTACTCTAACATCCCCTCATCTCCCTCCAATTCCCGCCTCCCATCAGTCATTTTCCCAGATTCACGCCCTTGGCTCTCGTTTTATGACTAATTTAGTTTAATGAGGGTTATTGTATAACTACTGGATTGGAGCTATCCATTGGAGACAAATGGAGTCACGAGGGGATACAGAAGACAATCACTACCCTCTCCCAGGATATAGCATCAGCTGATAGTTCAGCATTGAGGAGTAGGTCGTNTCAATCAAATTAGCTCTTTAACAACTTCCTACATGTACATAATGCAGTCTGATTACTCTAACATCCCCTCATCTCCCTCCAATTCCCGCCTCCCATCAGTCATTTTCCCAGGTTCATGGCCTTGGGTCTTGTTTTATGACTAATTTAGTTTAATGAGGGTTATTATATAACTACTGGATTGGAGCTATCCATTGGAGACAGATGGAGTCACGAGGGGATACAGAAGACAATCACTCCCCTCTCCCAGGATATAGCATCAGCTGATAGTTCAGCATTGAGGAGTAGGTCGTGTCTAGTCCCTCCTCCATCTGTGCCTGGCTGTTATTGGTCATCACTCAGGTGTCTATTCTCCTTAAATTCTTTCTTCTTATTTGTTTTGTTCTGTTCCTTTGTGTTTTCTTTAAACTCCTTGTGTTTTGATGAAGTTTACAATTTTCTTTAAATTATGCATCCTGGGATTCCTCCAGGTAATTCTCAGTGGCAAGCACATCTATAGACCTGATCGGTTTGGGACTGAGATGCTGCCTTGATCTTTTATATATTGGTACTTTGGGATGCGATCCCATCAGGATGTCAGTTTGGTGTCATATGTGAGCAGAGCAGATTGGGCAGGAGAATGGTGGGGTCTGGAAGTCAGGCGTGGCTTGTGTGGAATGACACCAGGCAGACAGAGGGACAGTGCTGCTGTGCAGGAAACGAGTTCTTCAAATTCCACATTTTCAAGAAATCTTGGTTCCTTTTCATGGAAAATGGTATTTAGAGACTAGAAAATATTACCTAGGTCTACTCTTTGCTACCAAAAGACTGCTGCTTCCTTTTTTGTCTTTTTATTCATTAGATCTAGGAAACAACAGGTTAGCTGAGATGAAAAAATTTCACATCTATACCTCTTTGTTGCATTCTTTTATTTGCAAGATAAATCATGAATTTTGGGTTACCTCTTAAGCTGAAATATAAGCCCATATGGTAACCTTGTTATTCTTCTCAAATATCCATTTTGAATTCTCTTTTAAGTATCTGTGAAACTTCTAAATGCTATCAAATTATTTATTTATTCATTTTCTCAACCTATATGAAGATAATGCATTCTCAAGTGATAATTCACACAACTATGAAATACAAATAATAAACTGCAAGGTCATTTGCAATTATATTTCTCTGTAATCTGGCAATATAATGATAAAAATTATATCATTGAATTCATTTTTTCTGTTTTTCATACTTATAAATATGCTAGAGAGAATAAATACATTTATTTCTGTATATAAGTAATTTTAAGGTTTTAGCTATCTTTTTATATTTTAACTTATTTTGTTTTTTATTGTGTTGTATTTTTTTCTCTGCTCCCCTCCCTTTCTCCCTTCTCCTCTTCTACCCTTTTCTGTGACCTCCACACTCCCAATTTTCTCAGGATACTTTGCCTTTATTTTTCCTATGTAGATCCATATATATCTCTCTAAGGGTACCCTTTGTTGTCTAGGTTTTTGGGGGTTTTAGACTGTAGGTGGTTTTTCTTTGTTTTATGTATAAAAGCCACTTATGTGTGAGTATATATTATATGCATATTTATGGATCTGGGTTACCTCACTCAATATGTTTTTTTCTAGATCCATCCATTTGCCTGAAAATTTCAAGATGCCATTAGTTTTTACTGCTGAGTAGTACTCCATTGTGTAAATGTACCTCATTCTTTTTAACCATTCTTAGGTTGAGAGGCATTTAGATTGTTTCCAAGTGCTGGTTATTATGAATAATGCTACTATGAACAGAGTTGAACACAGGTTATTGTGGTATGATTGAGCATCCTTTTGAGTATTTACCCAACAGTAGTATAGCTGCGTCTTGAGGTGGATTGTTTCTAATTTTCTGAGAAATCACCATACTAATTACCAATGTTGCTGTACAAATTTGAAGTCCTACCAGGAATGTAGGAGTTTTCCCTTTACCCCACATCCTCTCCAGCACAAACTGTCATCGGTGTTTTTATCTAGGCCATTATGCAGTGCTCGCACACCTGCAAATCCCTGTGTGCAGTGGGAACTGTAACACACTACACATGATCCCTCACATGATTTTCCCATGTATACTTGTTTTGAGAACAAAACTTTATGGAAGAAAGTTCACACATTATTTGTTATCCCTAAACTCCTACCATCTTGAAAAAAATAAGACATTCCATATTTATCACTTCTCTGTGTATCTCCTTACTTAATAACACTGAGGTTAATTCTGGATCAATTTATAAATCTCAGGCTTATTCTATTTTACATATAGCTGTTACTCCAATATTGGACAGACTGTAATTTCTTTTCTTTCCTTATTTAAATTTCTCACACATTAGGAAATAAATCTTGCATACCAATCATAAGAAAAAATGTTTCCTCCCAACCCTTCAATTTTCTGTTAACTTTATTTGTCATTTTATTAATTATCCAGGAAAATGTATTTATGACATTTTTATATTGTCATTTTCAGGCAAACTGGTTTTTATTAAATCCTGGGAGTGGCTGATCCTGTTTAATAGGGTAACAGAAGCAGTAGAACAGAACACTCTAGGCACCTGAACTCTAAAGAAAGATTAAAAAGTACGAAAAATAAAACAGTAAGTAGAATTTGTTTAGTTTTTATCTCAAATGATTGGAGAAGAGCCAGAGACTAGAAGTTACAGAGAAGATGAAACTCTCATAGCACTGTGAATGGCAGAAAGGACCGAAGAGGAGAAATGGCCGGTAAAAGAAGGTTTGTACTAGAGCAAGGGGAGCCAGGGAATGAGGAGTCACCAGTCTGTCAATGTACTGTGTGAGGATTATGAAAAAGACAGAAATAATGAGGACAACTGGAGGTCCACCAGCAGGAAGAGGGAAAGAGGAGAACCCTGGGAGTTCCTTGTGCTAGGGAAGGGGGAAGCCTTTAAAGAGCCAGAGCTCCCAAGATCCTCCCCTGCTCAAACTTAACATTATGCCTTCTTTTCCTTCCTAGCCACACCCAGGGACCTGAGCAACAAGCCCAGCACTTTCTTCAACAGCCACAGGGTGGCCAGAGTGAGCCCCAGCAGGAACAATAGGACATCCAGCAGGTACTGCACATGCCATGGCTGTTGAAAGCCATGGGGCTTTAGATGTGCTCCTCCCCCTGTTTGTAGGATGTGGTCAATCCAGCCCACGTCTGCGACCCTTCCCGTAAGGGGGTGGGAGCGCCTGATGGCCCTGGCAGTCATTGCTGCAGTCTTGTACCTATGGGCAGACACAGAGAGAATGTGTTATCAATGTGCTATGCCAGTCCTTCAGACCTTATAACATAAACACACACGCACAGACACACTCACTCACATTTTTCCTAGTCTATACCCATCTTCAAAGAAAACTGTTGGCATACACTTAACACTGTCTGCTTGAGTCCCATTAAAGTTACAAAAAAAAAGGCTGAAAGTCAAACATTATACAGAAGGAAGAAGGATCAAAATTAACCTTTGAAGGGACATTTTTAAAAATGACTATGTCTGTAAGGATTGTAGCTATGACACTGAAGTAGTGTTCACGTTAAATATATTTGAACATATGGGAACATATATTTGATTACATGATTAGGACATTGAAGCATAAGTATTTAGTGAAATTGTTGTGAAGATTGGCAAGTAATATGTGGGTCAACTGTTCTTGTCTGTGTTCCTGTCTAATTTATTCTAGGTTTGTGAAAACTTCTTTTATATCAGGCATGCCCTTGGCTCTAGAAGTAGAGTGGAAACAGATACTCAGTGCTTCCTCGTGATGCAAATTTTCGGTGTGCTAGTATGGGACAGACAGTAATGACACACATGACTGAGATATTACAATCTATTAAAGGGTCAAAGAGAAAGGAGTGTATGATGACTGAGCACAAGTACAGAAAAATAACAGTCAAGTACATGGTCTCCTAGGAGGACAACATTGGAGAGACTGTCCTGTGAGGTCAACACAAAGACCCTGAGGAGGGGAGATCACCGCAGTAAGGACATGTGAAGGTCCTTGTCATGGTTTGAGGGAATAATGGCTCCCATAACCACATATATCTGAATGTTTGCTCCAGTTGGTGTACTGTTTAGTTAGGATTAATAATTGTGATTTTTGCTGGAGGAGGTTTGTCACTGGTAGTCTTAAAACGGGCCCACATCAGGCCCAGTCTTGTTCTTTCTGCCTCCAGCCTGCAGATCAAGATGAAAGCTCTCAGCTACTGCCTCTGTGCCATGCGTACGGTCACACTTGCCAACATGGTAGCCATGGACTAACCCCCTGAACTGTAAGCAAGGCCCAATTAAATGCTTTATCTTATACATAACCTTGTGATGTGGGATTCCCCAGTGTATGCTGTGAATATCATTGGTTAATGAATAAAATCACTTTGGGCCTATTGCAGAATAGAATAGAGCAAGGTAGGAATTCCAAAGAGGGAGGGTAGGAAAGAGTAGGCGGAGTCAGAGAGAAGTCATTTAGCCACCACAAGAGACAGATGCAGTATGCAGGACAGAAGTTTACTGATAGGCCATGAACTCATAGTGTTGCACAGATTAATAGAGATGCGTTGATTTAAGATAATAAGGGTTAGGAAGAAATATGCATAAGCTAATAAGTCAAGCAGTTATTTAATTAATATACTTTTGTGTGATTATTTCGGTTCTGTGCAGCTGGGAAAGAAACAAGTAGCCACTGCCAACAACGTTGGTCATGGTTCCTCCTCACAGCAATAGAAGAAAAACTAAAATAGTCCTCTTCTGATTCAACTGGAAATCTATATGTATATGATGAGTCAGGAGATCAGCCATCTTAAAGAACATACAAAGATTCTCTCCTGCCTCAACTGGAATACAATTACAGGTACCCAAAATATAAGAGGTCATAAAGATAATGTGTGTGGAAGAAATCATCATACCACACCAAGTAGAAGTGTGTTCTCAGCACCTCAACTAAAATTAGGATTAATAGCAAAGGAAAGCCAGGGTTTCAAGTATCACACATGTATTTTACCATATTCCACAAAATTCTAGTTTTATCAATAAACAGACTACACAGACCCCTTAGTGTTAGGTCTTCATTCAGTGTAAGCAACCCCAACCCCAGAGAGCTGCATACCTCTTGTCTTCTATGACTTTCTTCAGTGTAAGTGCAAATGTCTCTGCCTTGAGTGTGTCTACATGAACAGAAACACCAATTTTCTTGGCTTCTATAAGGACCATGTTTTCAGGCTGGTCTGCAAAGAAGGGAATCCCCACCATGGGTACTCCTTGCTGGATGGCCTCCATGATGCTATTCATTCCACCATGGGTGACAAAAAGTCGAATATTAGGATGAGCTGTTGCAAAAGAGAAAGATGGTCCAATATTTCACTGTGAAAGTTTCAGATACCAGGTAAAGCAGTAGACCCAAGAAATACCAGTGTGTTGTAGAGAATGGTTTTACTGATTTTTTCCTTTGAGATTTGCAGTGTTTTAGGATACAAAATCTAGTCTTCCCTAGGCAGACAGATTAACTTACTTCAATCTAAAACTATCAGGTACCTAGACAAGGAAGAATATATAAAGAGTGGCAATCCAGGCATATCCTTCTGTTCATCCTCACCTTCTCCATGAATATGTCTTCTATAATTTTCTAACCTCAACCTTCTCTGGCTATTCACAGCTGGTTTCTTATGAAGCTTGTATTCTGTGTATTTTCTCCTCTATTTTAATAGAAGTATACTAAAGAGGATGGTAGAGCAAAAGATTCTGTATTTACAGGTCTTGTCTGTTGCTCCATATTAAGCAATCAAACACTTGCAACATTACTTATGATCATAAAGAAATCATCCCAAACTATACCTCACACAAAATCTACCCATGTTCCCTGGAAAACAAATGCCTTCCCTGTTGTATAGCCTGTGATTTCCCTGAACAGAGATCTATGTGCAAAATTTCCCATCTTATTTTGAGTGACAAATTTATTTATAAAACTCTGACTAAGCCATTGAGTGTGGAAGTGATGGAGCTACAGAATGTCACCAAGAAACAAATGATTTTAGGGGAGGTGGCTAAGGGAATTTCCCTTTGCTCAAGAAATCAGTGTGTCCTCATCATACTGTAAGGTTACCCTGGTTGACTCTCAAACTGCCACACATCCCCAACATTAATGTTGTAAGTGTCTGAGTTTTCAGCCCTTTCCAGACAACCAAGATGTGTCTGCATGCTTACATTCATATGTGTGTCTCCAAATATGTGAAGCAGTTCTCACATCATTGTGAGAATAGCAGCAAAATAGTGGCAACTGCCCCAAGGAGCAGCTATGTTCACATGGTTTTCAAGACTGTGTTGGAGGGATCAATCTTAAATAATGATAATTCAAGGCTACCTATCTCTTTAGGGACTTGGGACCTGTCTAAGTAGGGAAGGATAAGAAAATTACTGCTATCCAGTCTAGAGTACAACCTGATTCCCACAGGAGCTCTAGTTACTTTTGCCTGCCTGTTGAAGATCTATCTTTACATATCAACAGACTTTACTTTGCAAGCCTGAGTACTCAGACATCAGTTTTCTATTAAGTGCCACATGCACATAAATGGAAATAAAGTAACGAGTCTTGGAGGTGCTTACCCAGAAGGTCAGCCTGGGGAAGCCAATCCATGATTTTGACATTTGGTGCCATTCTGACGTCTTTGGGCCAATGAGCATCCTTAACTGTCCACAGCACCCCTTGAGGGAGGCGAGCAAAGGCACTGTTCATCTCCTTAATAAGTTCCTTGGTCTGATACAAGGATGCTACGGAGCCCAGGGACACAAGGACAAAACCTGAGTCTCCAAAAGTAGTGATAAAATCCTCCAAGTCCTAGATAAAACATAAAGGAAAGAAGTTAAAAGAAATGGTTTGTGAAAGCCAAAGCAGCTATGAAATGAACCCAAGTAGGTGTTGAATAAGTCCATGTTTAGTTGCTTGTGTTTGTTTGATAGAATTCCTCTCATAGAGCCTGTACAGCTGTGTTCTGAGCACTGACTGCATTGATTAGCAGTCATCTCTTCATTGCTGAGCTCTTATGAATTGCTCTTCCAAGCAAATACATAAACAAGATTTTTTTGTTTTGTTTTGTTTTTCAAGACAATGTTTCTCTGTAGCTTTGGAGCCTGTCCCACAACTAACTCTTGTAGACCAGGCTGGCCTCAAACTCACAGAGATCTGCCTACCTCTGCCTCCCGAGTGCTGGGATTAAAGGTGTGTGCCACCACTGCCCAGCTTATAAACAAGATTTTATTTGAGTAAAATATTTCCATTGCTTAAAGTATAAGGACTTTTTTTTGTTTAGTAAATTGAGGCCCCTCACAACTTCTTTGGACACCATTTGTATTATTTTGTAATCATGCTAGAAATATAGTATACAAATTTTTTTTTACTTTCTGTGTTGCATAATGTCTTCTACTCTGAGATTGTTTTCTAGCTTTGATTAGGGAGTAATGATAGCTTCATAGACTGGGTTGACAAGTCGCCTGTCCTGTGGAACTGCCAAAAACATTTATAGAGGAACTGGCATTAATTCTTAAGTGTTTCACTTAATTTACCAATTAATCCATGTTATATCAGGCATTCTAAATGAAAGACTTTTGTATTATTTCAGTCTAATTTAATCCCATCAGTTTCAGATTCTCTGTTTTGAGTCAGCTGTGTTAACATGCATAGGAATTTGTCAATTCATGTAGGATAGCTAAATTGATGATATATCATGTTTGTATAATTCCTTTATAATCTTTATTGTAATTAATAGCAGATAATTTTCCACTTTAGAACTTAATTATTCTATTCTTCTTTATTATTTATTTTATTATTTTATTATTTATTTGTTTTATTATTTTTTTCAATTTCATTTCAATGACTCCAATGATTTGTCAGCAAACTGCTCTTTTGATTTTATTGATTCTAATTTTTCTGTTTATTGTTTCAGTCATCAACACCGTGATTCTTTTAAGCCTCTTCTTTCCACTAGCACCCTGTTTAGTCCTCTCTTCATTACCTGTGCCTTATATAGAACTGTAGGTTATCAATTACAAGTACCTTGTGAGTATTAACGAAGATAATAACAGCTACAAATTATATATAATTAAGTCTTGTTTTTATTATTCTACATTTTTACATTGTGTTTTGTCTCATTTCCATGATATATAACATTTGTAAATGTTCCTCTTAGTTTTTCCCTTAGTCTCACTGGTTGTACCATCCTGTGTTGTCTCTTTTTACATACTGTTGATCTCTATCTCATCCCACTGTGAGAAGAGATATTTGCATTAATTCAAGATTTTGAAAGTTACTGAGGTTGCTTTTGTGTGTGTCATCCAAGGCATGAACCAAGGAATTTGTACTGTGCATTAGAGAACACATGCTCTGTTCTTGTTGGAAAGACCACTTGGGACTTGGGAGTTGGTTCAGCAGCTAAGAGAACTGGCTGTCCCTCCAGAGGACCACAGTTCAGTTCCCACACTTAGGTACAAACACCTGCAACTCTACCTCCAGGGCATCCAGTGCTCTCTTCTGCCCTCTTCTGGGGCCAGACATGCCATGCACATGGAGCATAAACTTATACGCATGCAAACACTCAGGCACATAAAATGACCTAAAAATAAATTCAAAGAATTCTCTGTATACTTCTAATAGTTCTACATAAACTATGGTGTTATTCAAGGTGATAATTTATATGAATATTCCTCTCATTATAAAACTGTAGAATTGCAGTCTTCAGTAGAAATCTATTTCTTATTTAAATTTCTAACTTATTGTTCTTATTTTATATCATATTTGTGCATATATGACATATTTCATTGTAAAAACTGTTTCACAAATATGATATAATATTTGCATAGCATTTAAGTTTGCTAAACAAAATTTCAAATACCTATATATAGGTTTTGACCCTATGTGAATGTTTTGATACAAAGTCTGCTTTTCCTCATATTGAAAACCACCAGAGTTTATTTATCTTCCCCATGATTCTTTTTTTTAAGATTTATTTATTTATTATGTATACAACATTCCTTCCATGTNGACCTCTGGAAGAGCAGTCAGTGCTCTTAACCTCTGGGCCATCTCTCCAGCCCCGTCCCCATGATTCTTTATGAAACATGTGGTTGAACATCCCACAGAGTAGTTTCCAGATGCTTCAGTCAAGTATTCCTTAAAAATATTTCTTCCCACTCCGTCTCCTTATCAATCCCATCCTCTCTCTGTGCCAACATCTGAGTCATCTGTCTAGAAGGTGAGGTCTCTATCAGTCACATCTACATCCCACCAACTTGGGTTTTCTGGAGATTTTCTCCAAAGCCCATATAAGACATCTCTTTCTCTTTCTAGAAATAATATAAATATATTCCTTACTGATCACACCACAAACACTTCTCACCCATTGCAAGGAAGGGTAGGCACTCTGGTACCCATGGGAACCAGAAAAAAAATCCATATCCTCTCTGCTTTGACCTGAAAGTAGTAAAAACATTATTTTCATCACCTCAGCATTTTGGCCCGCACTGCATAAAATCAAAGGAGGTCATTATTCCCAGCATGGGATAGAAGACCCCACAGTGACAGATAACAAGCAATCAAACATCCTTAACTCTCTGTACTTTTAAATTTTCAGCTGTAGTGACTCTGAGTCAGCATTGACCATGCAGATTATATGCAGCTTTGATGGGTTGCAGTAGCTGGATGGAGTACAAAGGGTTCAACAGGCTGGGAAACTAAGTAGCTGGATCAGTTCTTCTTCCCAATACTGCTAAGTTCTGTCTAGGTTCATGCCTTGTGAAAGTGTTATCTGTTTCATTATGAACAGCCTGTCTCCTTAACAAATACTATATGTATGGATGTGCACTGCATATATAGCATGGATAGCTCTAAATTCAAAAGGAAATACCAATAGTAACTTAAGGAGTTATTCCACCAAAGCCAGGAAAACATAGGTACAATAGAAACTCAAACATTCCACCATATAGCCAAGTCTTCAACCTTAGCATGGGATATTCTAACAGCATCCTTTCATAACCGTAAACTGGACACTCAGAGTCCCTACCTTGCTTTAGAGCACTTCCTTCCAGGACATACCTGCCAATTGACAATTTCGATTTAAGGCGATTATTAAGAAAATGGCCCCCATGGCAGTCACACTATTGGGAGTTATAGCCCTGTTGAACTAAGTGTTGCCCTCTTGGAGGTCATGCGTCACTGTAGAGTAGGCTTTGAAATCTCATTTTTTTTATTTTTTATTTTTTTTATACTTTTTATTAAAAATTTCCACCTCCTCCCATTTCCCTCCCAT